>PVKN010033662.1:0-11895 GCA_004027915.1 Capromys pilorides
TGCCCACTGAAGGAAATCCTTAGAAACAAGATAGGCCTGCTGGTCACCTCCACTGGAGCAAACACAGGCTGTGGCTGTGGCCTGCTGGCAACAATGGAGCATTGTGGCAGCCACGGCCCAGCCTGCTGAGCTGCAGGCCCTGCTTGGCAAACACCAGGGCCACATGATTATGGGCTTAGGTGCTCAAAGGCTCAGCCATGGTGCCTGGAGCAGGAAGTGCAAGGTCGTCCTGATGTCCGGGCTGGGCGGCGAGGCTCCTGCCTGCCTTGTCAGGAGGAGCTGAGTCCAGAGGCACCAGCCAGCCAACTTGGGCAAAGAAGAGAGCGGCCCGCAGTCCCTGGTGGGGAGAGACCGCAGGCCCAGCAGACATCGGCTGTTGCTACTCTGGGCAGAAGGTGGACATGAGGGTCTAGGGGTACCACTGGGATGGGGAGGAGGCTATGACCAGGACCAGGATGCCTTGCATTTCCTGATGATGGTGACAACCGGCCCCTGCTCTCTGCTTGGGACCTTCTGCCTTTATCTCATTGAAATCTCAGATGCCTAGCACTGGTCCTCTTAGAGAAGGTGACACAGGCTCAGGATACACAGTGCGATGGCCGCACAGCTGGGAACCACCGGGCTGAGCCTCCTGTTGGGGCTGGTGCTGGGGCAGTGCAGGGCTTGTTTCAGCACCCACTGGCCGGGCTGCAGCTCGCCTGGTGCTGGCAGAGGTGCCCCCCTCCCCCCTCACGGAGGTACCTTTGCTTTCAGGGTCCAAGGCCTGCTTCCTCTTCTGCTGCAGACCCTGCCAGGGGTCCCTGGGGCAGAAGCACCTGTGTTCCTCCCCTGGTGCACTCAGCTTGGCCCCTGTCTCGGAGCTTGGGCTCACCTGGGCAGAAAGGGGTGCATTGAGGCCACGGAGCACCCCTGCCAGCCTGCAGTGCCCTCTCCAGCACCCCGTTGTGGCCCACCTCACTGTCAGAGGTGTCGGACTCATCCAGTTCCTCTGACTCTGGCCTCTGTGCTCCAGCCTGGCCGGGCTCTGAAAGACAGAGCGGAGAGGTCAGCCAGGTTGGTGGCCCTGGAACCACCGAGCCTGTCTAACGAGGACA
Source organism: Capromys pilorides (assembly GCA_004027915.1). Taxonomy (NCBI): domain Eukaryota; kingdom Metazoa; phylum Chordata; class Mammalia; order Rodentia; family Capromyidae; genus Capromys; species Capromys pilorides. The sequence goes on from PVKN010033662.1 coordinate 1,095, forward strand.
GGGAAAGCCTCTGCGGAGCTGGGTGACTTGCCCCAGCACACCCGCTGGGGTCTGAGCCCAGTTGGGTCTTCACCTGTGCCAGGATCCTGTGTCCTGAAACGCCCTTCCCCAGTCTGCCTGCTCCCAGCTCTGGGGCCAATGTCTGTGGCATCAGAGTGTGGTGGGAACATCTGCTTGGCCCAGATGCCATTCTGTCCTTAGGAGGGAGGAGCCGCACCCCAGACCCAGGGCCACCAGGGCAGCACCAGTTCCGGTTGGATGGTGCTGACTGCAAGCTCGCTGTACCTGGGGGCGTGGCAGGCTGCGGGCTCTGTGGTGGGGGCGCTGGCCTCGACCTCCTTCTGGCCTCGCATCTTGTCCCAGCGGCAGTGAGCAGGGCGAGATGGGTCTCTGGGAGAGGCTGTGAGGGCTCCTGGGGGAGGCAAGCAGGCGGCCGGAGCACTCAGCCCTGGACAAGTCAGCCCTCCCGCAGCCAAGGACTTCCCTGGAACCGGGTGGAGGAGGGGCTGGCTCAGGGTAGGGGATGCTGGACGCAGCATGGGGAGTCGAGGGCCTGAACTGGCGGCCCGGGTTCAGCAGTGAGTCCCTTACCACGGGAGTGGGAAGCCCCTCCGTCTCCAGCTTTGTGGCTCCCTGGGTGCCATTGCTGAGTGTCTGGGGGCTGCGAGGCCGGGGTCGGGAGAGAGTCAGTGGCTCAGGGCTGCCAGAAGGCGCCAGTTTGGGGCTGAGCGACCCAGTGTGGCCAGCAGACTTGGCGGCGTCCTTGCTCCGGCCCGGATCTGAGAGATCCAGGGGTTTGTCTGGGGCGTAGTCCTGGGTGTGCGCCCGCGCACACAGCTGCCGCTGCGCCAGCAGCAGGTGTAGCGCCCCCTCTAGCCGCGGGTCCTGCATGCCCAGCAGCGCGCTGGGCAGCCCCAGCAGGCCGGCGGGCTCCTCCCAGGCCTCCCCTGCCTTGAGCATCCAGGGCTGGGGGCCGTTGTGCGGGCTCCGCAGCTGCAGGGACAGGGGCCGGTTCAGGAGGCAGAAGCGGTCGGCCTGAGGGGGGCGCGTCAAGGGCTCGTAGGCCGGGACTGAGGACCCGGAAGCCCGCAGGAAGCTGTTGGGACGAGAAACTCAGTGAAGAAGCCTTGCAAAAACAGGCGGGCGTGGCCTCCATCTCACACGAGGAAACCGAGGCCCAGAGAGGTGAAGGAGGACCCCAGGTCATCCCAGGTCAGCAGGGGAGAGTGTAGGCGCCCATGGGGCCTGGCCACGGCAGTCACATCGGACTCCACTTCTTCGTGGCTCGTCAGAGCATCACCTGCCGGCCCTCTGTACCCCATTCCCTCTCTCAGACAGTGAGGGGCTGGCCCCTTGTGAGGGCCTTCCCAAGCCCTGGCCTCTTCCTGCCCCCGCACCTCTGAGTCCAAGGTACCCTCCCTGGTGAGAGGCAGGGCTGGTCACTCAGAGGTCTCCTTGTAGGCCCTCTGGCAGGCAGGATGCCCAGCAGAACCGAGCCAGAGAAAAGGTAGGGTCCATGGAGGCATAGCACAGGACCTCCGGGCTGCCAGGCTCTGGCTGCAGGGTGGGCCTGGAGGGCTCACCTGTCCAGAGGGAGGCTGTGCTCGTAGCCCGGACTGGATGGGCTGCTGCCGCTGGGTGGCGGTGTCCCATCGCTGGGGCCGTGGTCTGCCAGGCAGGCCCGAGACCCGGGCCGCACCAGTGCCACCGTGGCGTGCAGCTGGTTGGAGATGCGCTGGGGGCTCTGTGTGGGGGCGCAGATCAGAGCAGCCGGGACCCCTGCTGCCCTTGACCTCGTCTGCTGCTTGAGCTTGGGCAACCCCTATCCCCACTTCCCACGTTAGTGTCAGGCAAAGGCTCACCATGTCTGGGGCCCGAGGCTCGGGCAGGTGGCCACCTGGGGAGATTTTGGGCACTGGAGACGTCCTGCAGCCCACCGACTTCTCTGTGGGGGGAAAAGCTACGGCAGGGAACTTGGGAGACCTCAGGGGGCTGGCTCAGCCCGGCGTGTCCCTGCCCCACGCACCTTCTCCTGTGGGACCTGTGCCTGGCTGATCCTCCTCAGCCTCTTCTCGGCCTCCTTGTGGCTTCTCGGTGCCAGCCTTCCGCCTGCCAGGGGAAGAGAGCAACCGAGGCGAGGGAGAGTCCAAGGTGCCCTCCCTGGCGAGAGGTGGGGGCCGGTCCCTGGAGGCAAGTGAGGTGGCTCAGGGCGGGCCCAGGTGACCAGGAAGGCGAGCCACCCCATGCCCTCCCAGCCTCCACACCAGCACTTCCCCCAGACATGTGTGGGGCATGCGGGGGTGGGGTAGGGAGTTGGGGTGCCCACTCACTCCAGGCTGCATAGCTGCTTCACTTCCTCCTTCAACATCTTGTTCTCCTCCTTTAGCCTGGTTAGCTCATTGGCTGCAAAAGGCAGGCCTGAGCGGAGCCGCAGGGAGGGGAGGCCCAGGTGGGGTGGGGGTGCTCACGGTCCAGGACCCCCCCCCCCACTTCTGTCCATCTCCCTGTCCTGGGCCCGGGGCCCAGTATATAGCAGGGGCCCCATGAATCATGAATGCCGCCTGCAGAGCGGGCTGTCGGATGTGATGGAATAGAGGACCATGTCGAGGTTTGGAAAAGTGGAGACCCCAGCTCAGCCTGTCCTTAGTGAGCCTTGGGTCTCTATGGAACCCCTCCCCCTGGCTAGAGCAGAAGGGTAAGACCCTGGAAAGGCAGGGGTGCACTTCCATTTCTAGAATGTCCAGAGGGAAGACCCGAGCCAGCAGGGCCTTGTAGCATCGGTCTGAGGAGTGGGATGTGGAGCACCCACAGAGCAGGCCTGGGTGGCCCTCCCTCCTGCCCTCCCCCATAACGGCGAGGAAAGCAGAGGACCTTGGCCACAGAGGTGGGGCTTACTGAGGACACAGATGCGCTGTAGGCTCTGCAGGTGGGAACTCTCGAACTCCAGCTGCCTCTTCCTGGCCACCTCCTGGGTGACCATGCAGCGGTCACATAGGCCAGCCCGCAGCCTGTGGGCAGGGGAGAAGGAGACACCCCACTGAGGGGGGCTGTGACCCCTTGCTGCCTGCTACCGGGACACTAAAGCATTTCTTGGGCCCTGTCTCCCACCAAGGCCTGTGCCCGTGTGGTGTGGGCTTAGGTTCTGGGTTTGGCCAAGCTGGGAAGGAACCTGGGAAGGCCCGGCCGTGGTGGGAGGCCTGCGCAGTGCGTCGCGCCGGCCACGCACCTGTTCTCCAGCACTCGAAGGTTCTCCTTCAGCGCTTTCTGCTGCTCCCTCAGCTGTTGGTTCTTGGCGAAGAGCTCCTCCACGCGCTGGGCATCCCTGTAGGGAGATGGCAGAGGTGGGGCCACCACCTAGGCCCGGAGCCTCCCGACCTGGGGCTGGCCGGACTTCCCAAGTCCTGTGCTCCGCAGCCTTAGTTACTGCAGGTGGGCAGCAGCAATAACCAAGGGCGGAGGTGGGCTCAGGGGGCCCCTGAACAGGCTGTCTCCCGGGAGGGCGGACGGGCAGGCAGGCAGCTAAGAAGGCTCTGTTGTGTCCTCAGGGTGAACGCAGGGGCTCACCCGGCCCCTGGCACTGCAGCCCCGCCCTTCTCCAGCACCCATGTGCTGTGTAACCTTAGCTAAGGCACTCGCCCCACCCCCACACTGCCTCAGTTTCCCTTCTATATCTGGATAGTGACAGTGCTGCACCCTGGGGCGCCAGAGGAGAGCTGAGTGTGCAGCCCCCGGAGCTGCTGGCTGCTGGCTGCGGCTGACTCACCGGCACCGCTCTGAGTTCAGTTCCAGAAGCTTGTTCTGTAGGCCTGGTGGGGGAAGGGGCGGTCAGGCCCAGCCTGCTGACTCCCCGGGTAGCCCCCTAGCAGGGTTTGGGTGGAGCCCAGAGCTGTGACCCCTTGTCACTGGCTGTCACATGCGGTCCTTTCTGGGTTCTTGATCTCCTGGCCACCCCTCTGGGTGGGCTTCCTGCCTGCACCTGCTAGGACCCCCCCCAAAAAAAGTGGCTGCCCCCTCCCCAAAAAAAAAAAAGTGGCTGCGCAGGAATCAAGAGGGGCTGTGTTTTGGAAGACGCTAATGTGAAATTAGAGAGCTTTGAGGGAAGACCTTATGCAATTTCCTTTTGTCATATCTTTCTTTTTGTTGTTTTGCAGTCCTGGGGATTGAGTCAAGAGCCTTTGCACTAACGTACATGCCCAGCTCTGCCTGCCCCCATTTTAAAATTGGAGACAAGCTCTTGCTGAGTTGCCCAGGCTGGGCTCAAACTTGCAGTCCTCCTGCCTCAGCCTCCCGGAGTGCTGGGACGATAGGCATGCACCATCATGCCTGAGTCATTCATCATCTATGTCATCCACTGTGCACTGGGGCTCTTGCCCAGGCAGCTGTGCCTCTGGGGTGCTCAGGAAATCACTAGCCCCTTTGGACACTCTCTGTGAGGGACTGGGTGGGGCTGGCACTGAGGAGGGTCAGGGAAGAGGTGAATGTGACTGGTGGGCACCGGGCAGGAGTGCAAGGCCTGCAGTGTGTCCTGAAGCGGTGGGGAGGGTTCCAGCCCTGCCTTCTGGAATGCTCCAGACAGGGACAGGCAGGAAACATGGACTCTGTATTTTGAAGTGGACATCCTTGCTTCTGGGGGGCACCGAGGCCCAGCTCTGGGGGAGGGGCCACTGAGGCTTGGCCAGGGTCTTGGCCAGGACCGGTTTTTTTTTATTTTGACACAGGGTCTTGCTATGTTGTGCAGGTGGCCTTGAGCTGGCAGTTCCCCTGCCTCAGCCTCCTGAGCAGCTAGGATTACAGGTGCATGTCCCTGGAAGTCCACTTGAGTGGACTTTTGGGACAACACAACATGGATGCAATTGGAGGCCGGGCTCAGGGGCGGCCATGAGGTGCTGGCACCCTCAGACATGGCCCCCTCGGGACCACACTCTGGGGGGACATAGCCAGTGTGGAAGCAGTGCTTAAGTCAGGAACAGCCTGGGCACCCGGCCACCTAGAAAGAAGCTCAGAGCCCCTGCTAGAAAGACGGGATCCCCATATTGTTGAGAATTGGAGGCGACACAAGGAGCTTCCCGGCCTGCCCTGGGCCCCTAAGACCCTCCGCTGGTGAAGGCCCCCTGTGCCCGCTGCTCACCCAGCACCTCCTTCTCGTGGACCTCCCTCAGCTTGTTCAGTGACTCCGTGAAGTTCTCCATGGCTTGCTGAGCCTGACCGCTCTGCTGAGGGCCCGGGGACGGCTGGGCCTCTACTGCCCACCTGGCTGCAGCCTGCAGGGAAGAGGGGACAGGAGTTGGCACAGGAAGGACCTCTGGGCATCAGAGCCCAGCCGCAGCTGCAGGGCCGAGCTCCCGCGTCTGCATCAGGGCAGAACGCTCAGTGTGTGCGTATGGGGGTGGGGGGGGCTCAACCTAGGGACCTGGACAGGTGCTCAGGAGTGCAGGAGCCACCCCGGGGGAGGGGTGGCAGAGAGCAAGGGGCACGTGGGGCCAGGACCAGCCCCTTGAACTGCCCTGCCTCCCAAAGATGTCTGGCCCACTAGTGCCAGCACTGACCCCACAAGTGCTGCCTGGAGCAGAGTAGATGGCACATGTCCAGTTGGGGAGCTGGGTCGGACCTCCTGGGGCAGGGTCAGCTACTGTCCCGCCTCCAGCCACTGTGGTCCCTCCTCCCACCTCTCAGTGCCCCTCCAAAGCCATAGCCTGAGAGGGTGGAGCTACACACCCCTTCATGTGTGGGCATGCACACACATGTGGAAGATAGCATTGCACACACAGGTCACACGTATGCACAGACACTTGCCGACACACACCACACACGTGGACATGCACAGGCGGGCTGAGCGCACACACAAGCAGGTGGGTGTGTGGGACCTTTGTGGTCCTGGGCTCTCACTGCGCTCTCCTCAGGGCCCCACCTCCCTCACCTCTGATGCCCAGCAGCATGGCCCCGTCTTGGCCACACAGCTGTAGTGTGGTGATGCCCTGACCTGCACCCTCTGCTGACACCTGCAGCGAGCCTGTGCATGAGCTGTGCCCAGGGCCACAGAGAGGATGAGTACCCACCTCCCAGGACTGCCTTTCAGGGGCCCACAGGGTCTAAGCAGTGTCCTGCTGCACGCGGGCCTGGCTCATGGGGTCCAGAGCCCCTTGGGCACGGAGGGATGCAGCACTCCAGGCTCTTGGGGATGGGGTGGTGGGTGCCCTTGACTGGCGGAGACAGGGCCTGGGACCCTAAGAAATGAGATGGGTCAGAGCTGACTGGAAGGAGAGTCTATTGGGTACTGGCCCAAGCCTGGCTCTTGGTTGAGTCCTCACACCTGTGGCCAAGTGTCAGGGCTCTGTCTGGCACAAAGTGGGCTTGGTAGCTGTGGTGCCCATGGGTGCCCAGTGGGCAGAGCCAGCTGGGGCATGGTGACGAGCAGAGCCTCCCCGAAGCCTGTCTGGGGGCAGAGGTGGTAGCTGGTGGCATGGTGGCCTGTGGGTGAGGTCTGGAATGAAGGAGTGGAGCTTGGGTGCAGGGCTCACCCCTGAGAGGGCGCCCGCAGGTTAGCGATGTGACGCTGAGTTCCGGGTCCTGGGGCAAACGTGGGCTCAGGCCAGGGTAGTCACAAGGCCTCTCTGGATGTTTTTTTAAATTTTTTTTACTTGATCAGGCTGCCTTAAGGGCAGGCCGGGTGAGGCTTGTGGAGCCGGGGATTGAACCCTGGCCCCCCAAGCCTGGCTACGTTTGCCCCAGCAGGCACTAAAACAACGGAGCTAAGCCACCGGCCCCCCCAACACGAGGCCTCTCTGAATGGTAGCTCTGGCCCCCACTTCCTGAGCTGCTGCTGTCCCAGGCTGGAGACCTACCATTTTAACCATAGTCATCCAACCCTGACTCCACTGCAAGGAGTCTCTTCAGGTGGGGAAACTGAGACTCGGAGCAGTCACGTTCCCATCTCTCTGGCACAGGGGCAGAGGGAGCTGGACTTGAACTTGGTGTGTGGAGCTGCACGTCTTGTGCATTTGCCCTGTGCGGGCCCGGAGGCTCTGGGGCCGGGCTAGGCTGGCCTCAGCCTGCCACGGGTCCCAGGAGGTGGGATGCGGGCCTAGCCTCCATGCTCAGGCTGGGCTGCATAGGGGCTGAGCTGCTGCACCTGAAATTCCACCTGGACTGGCCCAGTGAGCTGCTCTTCCCTGGCCTCTGGTACCCGCTGTGTGGGCTGGGCTGACGCCCATAAAAGAACCACCCAAAGGAACCCGAGGTGCCTGTGGGCATGGGAGAGCTCGCGTAGGCTCCATCCACGTGAGTTGGGCAGCGTTCCCAGTGATGTCACTGGCTCCAAGGCTGGCCCAGCCGCAACTGAACTCTCTCTCCTGAGCCCGGTCCCCTTCTGCTGAAGGGTCCCTGCTGTGTCTGTCCCACAGTAGTGGCAGGCCCTGCCTGGCTCTTCCTCTCCCAGTCCCCAATGTTGTCAGAAGTGCGCCAAGGCCTGCGGCAGAGCAGGTGGTGGCTGAGCTCAGGGATGGATGTGGCGTGGAGGTGGTGGGGGGCTGGCAGGCCTTGATGCTTGGGGGCACGGGGGGAGGGCACGAGTGGGATGAAACCCGGTCATAAAAGCATGCCCAGATGCCTTGTGCCAGGGGTCAGGAGGACCAGCAAGTCTGGCCTGGGGGTCGGACTTATAGGGGCTCCTCTCGGGGGTTCTTGGATGCAGGGAGCTTGAAGGCTGGCAGGGGGAGCTAAGGGGGCTGTGAGGGGGTGGGGTGCGCTGGAGGGTGTTGAGGGTGGGTAGACAGAGCTTGAACTCTGGCTGAGGGTTTGCAGGCCGGCCAGGGGTGCACGGCCCCATTGGGTGTCTAGGCTGATGCTGAGCTCCAGGGCCGGCTCCCCTCCTTTGGGACGGGGCGCTGGGATGGGCACAAAGGGAGGGACAGCTGCCATCTTGTTAGACACCTCCCACCTGCCAGGCCCAGCTCTGTCCCCTTTGTGGATTGGAACAGAGGGCCCCTGAGGTGGAGGTATGACCACAGACCAAACTGGGGGTGCTGGCTGAGGGCTGCTGTGTGGGGTCCTCCCACCAGCTCCCAGGCCTGTGGGTTCCGCTCCTGCAAGCCAATGGCAATGCTTTCTTTTGACCAGATCTGAGTGGGGCGCAGCTCCTCAACCTGAACCTGCTCCGAGAGCCTCCACAAGCCCAGGGCTGGTCAGGCCTCCTCCTTGCTGGCCCCACCAGGAGGGTGCTTGCCACAGGCCTGCCTGTCTCCTAGGGCCCTTCTGCTCCACAGGCCCCTACCTGGTCCTCAGACCCCCACAGGCCTCCCCGGGTTCACACTTGCCCCTCTGGGCCCTGTAGCTCACCCAAGAGGAGGCAGGGTTTTCCTCTGCTGTGTTGATCTTAGAAGGCTGGGTCTCAGAGCCCCAGAGGAGAGGGCGCCCCAGCCCTCGCCAGCAGCTAGTGGGGCACCAGTCTGGGCAGTGGGCTAAAGGCAAGGGCTTGGGCGTGGCTCGTGGCCTCTCTCTGACCTCTGGGGAGCCTTGGGCAAGTCTCTTTACCTCTCTGAGCCTCTGTTTCACGTGCACTTTGTCCGACATCTGCTTGCTGCAGGGCTCCCTCCAGATCCTGTGCGCTCCAGGAGAAGGAGGATCTGGGCACAGGGAACCCGGTGGCCCTCCGTGCCACCCTCCCTGACAGCCCAGGGGCCTGGGAGTGCCACCAGTGGGAGCCCTTTCCCTAGTGATAGGTTCAAGTCCAGTGGCTGAGAAGGATCTCGTAGGACAAATGGTTCTCCAGTCCAGGGCGAGCCTGGGGTCCCTATGGTGAAGGCGTACAGTCAGCCACTGGAGATTTTCTCCAGGTCTCCAGGTCCTGGCAGCTGTGCCCATGGAGGTGCCATCTGTTTCCCCACACAGATGAGGGCATTACCACCCAGCTACAGTCACAGCAGGTAAGTGTCACCTGGCCCAGAGATGCCCCTGGCACCCTGTCTCCCAGTGCTGTCCCAGAGGGACAGTTGGGGGCTCTGGGATCCTCACTCAGGCTGACCAAGCCTGTGTCACTGGGGACTTGAGCTGCCCCCTCCCCCAGGCCGATCCAAGGAGCTGCCTGGCTCATGGCCCCAAGGACATCTGCCCCGAAGCTGCCCCTCTTTCTGCCTTCTTCCACCAGGCTCCTGGGAGAGGGTGGCCGAGAGTGAACCCTGCCCCTGCTGCAGGGTCAGGGTTGTTCTGGCCATCTGGCTGTCCACCTGCGCTCAAGGACAACGTGCTGATCCCCCTGCCCGTGGGTCCACCCTGAACCTGCCACGGTGCCTCAGGGCTTCCTGGCTTGTGGGGGCGCTAAACCCTTCTGTGGTTTCATGGAGGAGGCTGAGCTCAGAGCCACGCCTGGCCTGCTGTCTGTACCCTGCTGCGCCCACCACTGAGTGGCTCCTTGTCCCCCTTCTGCCTCCTGCCAGGCACCCAGGGCCAGGTGTGCCGGCAGGGTTCCTGCAGTTTGGGCATGTGTGTGCTCACATGTGCGTGGCCAAAGCCCCCTTGGCCTTAGAGGGAGTGGTGGCTGTGGTTCCATTCTATAGGCTCAGACACCGAGGCTAGAAGCAAAGGAGGGGAACAGGGAGGGGCAGGATTTGAACTGGGGTCTGGATAGCTTTGGCACCTCTACCTATTCTGTGTGGGGTCTTCTGCAGTGACGGGCAAAGCCTATTGTATGGTGACTTATCCACTCACTTGCCTGGCCATGCCTCAGTTTCCCCATCTATAAAAGAGGTGGTGAGGGCTGGGGATATAGCTCAGCGGCACAGGGCCTGCCTTGCAAACATGAGGCCCTGAGTTTGATTTCCTGCACCAAAAACCCAAACCAAGAAACAGGCAGTGAGTCCTGATGCAGGATGTGAGGGCTCCAAGGAGCCTACTGAGATTCCGGCCAGTGGTGGGGACTCCAGGGCCAAAGCAGCAAGAGGCTGGGCCAGCTCAGGATGAACTGTTCTGGCCCCCATGTGTCAGGACTCCGCAGGAGTGTCAGGGCCACCTGGGAGAGTACGTGCATGAAACCGAGCCCTGGGAGAGGTCACCTGTCTGCAGTCACAGCTGGCCAGGGACCTGGCCAGGGCGCAGAGGGCTTCTAGTAATCTGACCCTGTTCTGGGTGCAGGACCACATCCAGAGGGGTCCTGCGAGCACTACTGACACCCTGGGGACCCTGAGGCCCAGAGTCTGGTGCGTGCATGGGAGCTGCACTCATCACACCTGTGGGCAGCAGCCTCGTGCAGAAAGAGACCCATGTGTGTACATACCAAGGGGCACCCTGTGCAACCTCCGCCAGCTCTCCGTGTGACACGGCCACAGCACAAACCCAGGGGCGTCTCGTATGCACGGCACTGGGGCACCCATGTGTCTCCCATGCGTGTGCGCAGCTGCGCAGAGCGACAGGCTGCTCTTTGGCTCAGGTAACCCAGGGCCCTGCAACCCGACTCCTCAGGGATGGGCCGGCCCTCAGCCCTCACTGCCTCCAGGCTTGGGGGCAGGGGCCGAGCACGCACCGACGGCGACGCTGGGCTGGGCTGCCCAGCATGGACTGGGGGTGGCTATGCCATGCAGACCCCTCAGCCCCACGGCTGTGCTGACCACACCCCCTCCCCCGTGGGGCTCTGGGCAACGGGGAAGGCAGCGATGGAGGTGCCCTGGAGCCCCACACAGAGCACAGAACTCCCTGGGCCGGGGGAGTCACCCCAGGCCCTGCCTCTCTGCACCCAGCCCCCGTCCAGGAAGCCACTGAGCTCACCTCCTCGCTTGGTCGCCAGATCAGGCGACCGACCGTGAGTCGCGCG
>PVKN010033663.1:0-11988 GCA_004027915.1 Capromys pilorides
ATAGGATATGGTTTCATGGAATTCAATAAAATATACAATTAGCCTTCAATGACCATGGGTTGTACATTTGTGGATTCAAATGAGTACTGATCATAAGTATTTGAAAAAATGCATCTGTACTCAACATATGCAGACTTTTTTCTTGTTATTCCTTAGGCCATATAGCACAAGAACTATTTACATAGCATTTACATTTTATGAAGTATTATAAGTCATCTAGAGATGGTTAAGTGGGTATAGGAGAAGAGATACAGACCATAAAGAAATGCTACATCATTATATAAGAGACTTGAACATCCATGGTCTGTAGGAATCTCTAGAACAAATCCCTTATGCATACAGAAGGACAAATGTTCTGTATCATCTTGAGTTCCTTGGAAGCCAACTCTGAGATGGAGTTATTGGAGAGAGCCTTCAGAAACTACCTGTAAGACGATGAGAAACAAACCTTCCCCTAGTTGCTACTGAAACCTCAGCCAAACTTAATTGGGCTCTTGAGTTGGTATGGCCTCTCAGAGTTGTCAAAAGTGGAAGCAAGGAGCTCAGTCAGTCACTGGCTATCAGCAGCCAATATTCCCAACATCTGAAGTGTTAATGGGTTGGCTCTGAACAAGGACCTAAGCCAGCCCCCATGGTGTCCACTAGAGAACCTTGTATCCTTACTTTGTCACCCCTTTCTTGGCAACTAAACAGCCCAAAAAGTTCCATCACTGACTGTCTCCTGCAGTCTGCTTCCACTTTCTGTAGAGTGAACATCTTTGTAGATACATGGTGGTGTTTAGAAAAAAATAAGTTGCATTTGGCATACTGCGTAAATATACTAATGAAACCCTACATCACAAGTGTAAAAATTGGCTACAATGTGCTAAACTTAAGTGCTCATACATAATTAAATTCCATCAGTGATGTGACGTTATATTCAAAATATCACTTCTCAGAAAGGTTTTTCTTTTAAGCTGTGGTGTTTGGAGTTTGTTTTTTTTTTTTCACACATGGAGTGAAAACAAAAGTGTCTGTCAAGGCACTTGTTATAAAAGGGCAATTAAAACATCCTGGATCCGGCATGACTAAGGGATAAGAGTCCCAGCGCTCCTGAAAATACTTCACTAATTACAGTCTCATTTAGTGACAAGACCAAGAAAAGCAGGCTACCTCGTTTTTTTTCAAATTTAAGTCAAGTGTATTTAGTACTCATGAACACTCCTCAGGAGCAGGAAAGCAAGCGTGGCTGCCTGCATCTCACATTCTGTCAAGGAAACACCCAGTTCCTGTCCTCTCTAGGATGAAAGAGCAGCATGGTTCTCATGGATAACTGTTCCTCTTATGATGGTAGTACGTATACACAATAGACTTCTTTCTTTCCTAACAGTCCTCCTTTCCAGTGAGTTTTTTTTTTTTAAATAATTGCAGATTCACATGCAACTTTAAGAATGGAGACAGACAGGACCTGTGCTTCTTCTACACAGCTCTTCCTAGTAATAACATCTTGCAAGGTTATAGCATAGTGTTACCACCAAGGTGATGACACTGTTTGAATCCACTCACCTTACGCAAGTTTCTCCAGATTTACTTGTATTTTTTCAGGTGTGTTTATTGTCAATACAATTTTATCACCTATACAGAACCATGTATCTACCACCATAGGTCAAGATACAGGAAAAGCCAAAAAAGATGCAGAGCTTCAAAGAATTCCACTTTGCAGTAGGTATTTTTCTCATGGCTGGAACAAAATGCTCAACACTCACAACTTAAAAAAGAAGAGGCTCATTTTAGCTTGTAGTTTCAGGAATTTCAGTCCATATTCAGGAGGCTTCCAACCATGAGACAGCATGCAAATGTCCTGAGTGGAGGAAAACTGTTCATGTCATGGGGGCCAGGATCCAGAGAGAGAACACAGGTGCTGAAGAGGGAGACAAACCCTACCAATGTATACCTCTCATGACTGGCCTCTTCCACCTAGGCCCTGCCTCTTAATAGCAAGTCAGCTCTAGTGCCCCAGGACTCAATCACCTTCCCAAACAGCCACTGAGCACATACGTTCTTGGAAATCAATCTTGATCTGAACAATAACCTCTTGCTGTCTTTGTATAACCATGCCTGCCAGCTTCTAACTAATCTTTCAACTCCTTTGACCCCTACCCTAGTTCCTAACCCTTAGAAACCACCAATATATTTTTTCACTTCTAAAATTTTATTATTTCAAAGCTGTAGTATACATAAAATCATAGAAATGAATAGCCTTTAGAGAACACTTTTTTTCACTCAACATAATTTCCTAGGGGATTCATTTAAATTGAAATGTGCATCAAGTTCATTCCTTTTTATTACTGAGTAGTATTCTAACATACAGATGTATCACGTTTGTTTAACCATTGACCAATTCTGGTGACATCTGCTTTATTTCTTATTTGAATCTACTAATAATAGAGCTGCTGTGAATATTCATGTATAAATTTTTTATGTCAACATAACCTTTCATTTGTCTTGGATAAATGCCCAAGAGTGCAATTGATGAGTGATATGGAATAAGGAGACTTGGGCTAACTGGATCATGTGAATGAGTATGTAAGATTCTTTCACTAAGGAAGTAAAGTCTCAGGTTAGATGTAATGCATTAACAACTGGTGTTCAACTTGTAACACCAAGGTGAACAGAATCAGCATGCTGCTTGGTGTGGGAGGCCCAACTGAGGATTGTTGTCAGCAGCATAAGAGACTGAACTGCAGAGGAAAAAGAAGTGCTGTTGGAAATCTGTTGCTTCTCCTGAGGCTGTTCGTTCTCCTGAGAAGCTTGTCATACTGGCTTTCCTGATATGAATTCAGCTGCTAGCATTGTTGGAGGTTCTCAGGGCCTTGTTGCTAAGAATGGCTATGGTTCACTTTGGGAGAGCTCTGGTCCTTGCTTTAAGCACTGCTTCCCAGTTCCAGAGGGGAAGATGGTGTATTCGTCAGTCTCCTGGAGAAGTAGTCAGACTGGCTTTCCTGATATGAACTCAGTTGTTCTCATTGTCAGAGGAGCTTGGGATCTCATAGTCACTGAGGACAGCTGTGGTACTTCTCAGGGAAGGTTTAGTCCCTACTTTGAGCGTCACTTTCTGGCTCCAATGCAGATCACTCAGCCTTTCTAGCTTCCATCACTGACCTTAGGATCTTTCCAGTGAAAATCCATGAAACAGATTTTCATGAGGCATTGTCATGGGCTTTTAGTCTTCAGGTGGACTCATGCAGGACGTTGTCATGGGATTCAGACCTCAGGTGGATTCTTTGGGTCTTTAGTGTATGGACAGATTTCCTGCACTCTCTTTATATTTCAATGCTTGGGTGAATATTATAAAGAAATCCTGTAAATTATGTGTCCTATATTTTTTCCTTGCAAATCCTGACAACACTGGGCATGGATGGAGAGTCCTTTTTTTTATCAGTTATCATTTGCAGTGCTCCTCACTGATTCCCCCCTTATAGGTGGTTCAAGGCTTGCATGGTTTGCCAGAAGGATTTCAATATGATCAAGGAGTCAAAACAACCTACTCAGGATAACTTCTGTTACTAGCTCAGGAAACACCACACCCAGTCACTTTCTTCTGTTGTGAGGGGAACATAAAATGCCTGTGCAATTCTTCCACTCCAGGATCTCAAACTATTTCACTTTCTTCTTACCACCTTTCAGGCTTCTCTTTCAACTGCCTAGTATACTATTTCCTGCACTTACAGTTTCATGTAGCTAGGAAGAGCTGGGAGAAGTATATCTATACCATCTTATCTGGACCACAAATCTGATATGTCTTTTTGAGGATCTGTATTAGCTGAAATTCCTGCCTAGTTTCACCTTCTTCTATATATAAAAAGAAGTAAAAGGTAATCATTTTCATATAAGATTTCTCTTCTGTGACCTTAAATGATGTTCCCAAAGGAACATCATTCCAAAGGATTACCCATAAAAGTTTAGAAGAAGGCAACTTCTTCTAAACTCCAAAATTTTACATAAAGAAATCTTAGAGATCATCTTAGCCAATTGTTTTAAACATACATAATGCTTCATTCAAATGGACACAAATGGGGAAAGACAACACTACAAATCAGTTAAACTCTCTTGCTAAAGTAGACATGGTGAGTTCAGCTTTTCATTTCTTATTTCTTTCCCTCTCTAGAACTGACTCAAAATCTAGAAATTTTAAGAACAGGTTCAAAAAGACCCATCTAGTTCAACCCTTACCTTTACAAATGAGAACTCTGACATCGAAAGAGGGGGTATAATTTGCCTAAAGTAGCAACAAATCTGTACAGTGCTAATGTTAAAATCTAAGTAAGTTTAACCCGAGATAATTACCCAAAAGAAATAAGACTAAATCAACCCAAATCTTTGTGCATGAATTCTCAGAGTGGATTTATTCAAAATAGCCCAGAGCTGTAGGAAACCCATATGTACAATAACAAGTGAACATGCCACAGTACATCTAATACAATCCAAAAGAACACAACTTAGCAATAAAAAGAAAACTTACCACTGATTCACACTACAACATAGATGACTCTTTAAAGCATTGTTGAGAGCTAAATAAGCCAGATATAAATACAGTACACACTGCATCATTCCATGTATAAAAACTAGTACCTTTCTTTTTTGGACTTGCACCATAGCATTTCTTTCCCAAAGCAATTAGCTCACAGAATTATACTATTGATATGTAAAGTAAACTTAGAATCCCAACTCATGCAATGCAATCTTGAGTCCCACACATTGCTTCTGTCTATAAAATGGAGCAGTTGATCTAGATGGCCTCTGTGGATCTAAAAGTGCATTAAACTATGAAATCTCAGTGCATGGGAAGAGACAGCTGAAGCTGCTAAATGTCCAAGAAGTGTAATACAAGGACTATACTGGAACTACTGGTCTCCATTGGGAGGATATATAGATAAACTGGATGACGGGTTAGGCCCAAAGAATCCATCAGTCCTTAAGAGATATAGGGAGAAATGCAGTCCCATTCATAATTTTCTATCTCTACTTATCACAGTCAGAACAGATATTCTATGTATTTGGGACTTGAATTTGAGCTGAAAGAAACAATATATGGAATTAGAAAGGAATTCAGCATACCTTCACTATAGGGATCCTCAGGGAAAATAACCTACATAAATGCTCTGTCCATCTAAACTTTATTCTAGAACTTCAAGTAGAATGAAGTGGGTTCTTCTGCTCATGAATTTGTCCCCATATCATTTCACACTGTCATCAACCCTATCAGTAAAGATCAGAGCTCATACTTCAGTACAAAGATCTCAGCTCTCGCAGAGTTATGTTGCTAAGGGGGCACATTCTTCACCAAAAATTATTCTACACTCTCAGCCACAGATTATTTTTGGTAATGAATATTTATCATATCCTTTCCCTGGAAGCCTCAGTAATTTGGCCAGTTGGAATGAAGAAGCTCAGAGTCATAAGAGAAATCCTCCCTGTACCAACCATGGAAAAAAAGAGTGGGAGGAGGAACTGAAGGCTGGCCACAGGATACAACACTCTATGTCCTGGCTGCTGGGCTTAAAGATGAGTAAGTCCTCCATCTCAGGCTATCTTTCATTCCATTCACAAACATGAGTTGAAATTGAGGTCTTTCCACAGCCTCTCCAGCATTTGTTATTGGCTGCCTTCTTGACCTTAGCCATTCTTCTAGAGTGGAGATGGACTCTCTCTGTTGATTTAATTTGCATTTTTCAAATGATGAATGATGTTGAACATTTTTCCATATATTTAATTGTCATTTGTATATCTTCCTCTGAGAAGTGTATATTCATCTCAGATGCCCATTTTTGGATTCAGCCTTTGAATTTAGGAGGGCTGCTTTTAAAAATGTTTTTATATGTTGTAGATAGAAGGCCTTTGTTGGAAGACAGTTGTCTATAATTTTCCCAGATTGTGCCTTTTCTTTTTACGCTGTTAGAGACTTCATTTGAAATGCAGAAATTTTTTTAAAAAATGAGATTCCAGTTGTTGGTTCTTTGAAGTATTTCCTGTGCAGTTTTGTTTTTGTTCATGAACTCTCTGACTACCCCTATGTCTTTAAATTTCTACCTACATTTTTCTCCAGAAGATTTAGTGTTTCTATTTTAATATTTAAATCTTTGATCCATTTTGAAGGTACGTTTGGGCATGGTGATAGGCATGGGTCTAGTTTTAGACTTCAGCATGTGGAAAGCCAGTTTTTCTAGCACCATTTATTAAAAGGGCTATGTTTCTTCCAATGAACATGTTTGCTCCCTTTATCAAAGATGGGGTGGCTGAGTGTGTTAGCAGTTGTGTCTGCATCTTCTAATCTATTCCATTGATCCTCATGTCTGTCTCTATGCCAGTATCATGCTGGCTTTAACGCAGTAGCTTTATAGTTTAATTTCAGGTCAAGGATTGCTCATGGGAGTGCACACTGGTACAACCACAATGGAAATCAGTGTTGAGATACTTTGAAAAGCTAGGATTGGAGATACCATTTCCCCTCTAAGGTATTTTTCCAGAAGAACTGAAAACTTCACACCACAGTGATATATGTGCTCTCATATTTATAGTAGCACAGTTTGTCATAACTAAATCCCAGAAACAATTCAGATGTCCATCAACTGAAGAATGGATAAAGAAGCTGTGGTGCTTTTATACAAGGAAATATTATTCAGCCATAAAAGAGAATAAATTTGAGTCTTTTGTCAGTAAATGGGTGCAAATAGAGAACATACTCTTAAGTGAAATAGTCAGACCTGCATGTGAACATTGTGTCGTCTTCTTAGTGGGAGAACCTGAAAGAGAAAAATGGAATCTAAAGCATATAATAGATACTGGGGAAACGGAATGAACTTATTCAAAAGGAAAGAGTTACTGAATTGAGGAGAAGGAAAGGAGAGGGAGTGGGGGAAAGAGATTTAGCTATGCCTATAAACAAGATGGTTTGGACAACTGTACTGTGCATTTCTGCTGGTCTATGCAAAGAAGCAGCTAGTGCTTTAATTTGTTTTCTCCATTTTTTTCAATTGTTTGTACTTTTTCTCCTCTTTGCTTCTTATACATTTCTTTCTTTTTTTTTCTTCTCCCAATATTACATGCATATATCTGGTAATATGAATAACTGTTGGTAGACAACACTATGTATTGCAACAAATACTGTGAAATTCATATTACTTTCTTAAGTGAAATTCTGTACCGCTTGTAATCTTTTCTTTTTTAATTTTAAATATTACTCTCTTTGCAAAATAAAAAAAATTAAAGAAAAGAAATTGGGGCCTTTCATTTTGCCTGCAAAGTTTAGTACTAAGCTGTTTGGTCAAATTGTAAAACTACATTGATCATGTTTTCTATCAGGTAGGCTCATGGGTGTTAAAAGGTATCCTGCTCCTTTATCCACTCAGAGAAAAATAAAATGAAGGCCAGATCTTCAGGGAAAATGGAATAGGAGGATATATAGGTCAGCAAGTCTTCTGCTCTGTACACAGCTGGTCAATAGGGAGAGGCAGGCTTTTCCCTGGGTCTCATTTTCTACAATGGCTCTTCCTTTATGTGAAGGCAAGTATAGCACCTTTACCTGAACCTTATAATACACAGTGGGTTATGGACTAGGGGGAAAGGATTTAAAGAGAAAGCACAATGATCACAGTGATTCTTTCAAATAAATTAGATTGCATCTGATTCACACTACCCTCTAAAGGTAAACATCATTGGCAACCTAATCTATTTTGATAATTGCTGACTTGGGATTTTATCTTCCTCACCTCTTCTGTCAGTCATATGTAACAGAAATTAACCCTGGCTAATTTAAGCCAAAAATTAAAAAAAATAGCTTGAAGAATTAAAGGAAAGATTCAATAAACAGGCATTGGGAAGAATAACTTATTTAGTGACTCTAGACACCTCCATCAGATATGCAGCAGAACAACTCTCTATTATAAGCTATCATAACTACTCATCCTTGATATTTCTGTTCTTCGGTCGCTCTTCGTATGATTTGGA
This sequence comes from Capromys pilorides, assembly GCA_004027915.1. Taxonomy (NCBI): domain Eukaryota; kingdom Metazoa; phylum Chordata; class Mammalia; order Rodentia; family Capromyidae; genus Capromys; species Capromys pilorides. Next base: position 7,987 of record PVKN010033663.1, read on the forward strand.
TCCTCAGAAATCACACTGATTGACATAGATTGTGTGATATCCCTTCCCCAGGCAACTGGGCTCATGTGCAGTAGGGGACACAGGTACATCTGGTTACCAAGAGGGAATGATCCTTTTGTGTATTCTAGTCTCAGAGGCCCTCCCCCAATTACCAAGTGCCTAATGCATTACACAATTGTCTTCCCTGGAACCCACAAGTCATCATACTCTTCCTTGACTACAGACTCCCACTCACTATTCCCTCTGTATGGACATCCCAGTCTTCCTTTGAATAGTTTCTACTTATCTATAAATTTTCAGAATGAGCCTCTCATGAATTCTTCCACCCATACCCTACTCCATCTCCCTCCCCATCTCCTACCCCAACTCCAATCAAAATATGATTCTCCACTTATTCTTTAGAGCATGGGTTTTAATTTTTCATTATCATTGTGTGCAGCCCTGTTTAATGTCTATGACCCCACCAAGCTGTAAACCTGAGACAGCTGACATTGCATCCACTGAGTTTTTTAATCTTTTCCCAGTGCCTGGCAGGTAAGTGGCACTCAGCACATATTTGTGAAGGAACTCAAAGGAAGGACAAGATTATTTCTTTATTTCTTCTGGAATACAAGGTATGAGTTATGGTGCACTTTATTTCTCGAGGAGTGAGATTTAATTTTTGAAAGGAGATTTTCTAGGCCTCTAGTCCACTAGTTGACTAGAGTTCAGTTCTGAGGTATGGAGAGAAAACCACAGCTCATCAGAAACTACTGCTTTTCCAACTATTTGCCAGCCTTTCTTCCAGGCATATAATTTCTTTAGGCATGTCACGAGTAGGGGTAACAGACTGTGTAAGACTGAAATATCAAATCCCCACTGTCATTTCATAATATCCCAGATCACCACAGTTTCTGTCATCTGACTTACATTTTATTAAAAATAAAGATGAGGTAAGGGAAAAATTCATGTCCCTTGTGGTGCTGGCTCTAACAGAGCATGAACCAACGTACATATAATTTCTCAACCAGTGAGAAGTATAGCCTTGGCTACAGACATCAGTATTTTAAAAGAGAGCTTTTTGTCCTGGGAGGTTGATGGGAGAATCCTCACTACATTTTAGTGCTTTCTTAGCAGATCTCTCCAGCCCTCAGTCGGGCTGACCTTGGGCCCTGGGATTTGTGCCCAGCATGCGCAGGTCAGCAGCCTGGAATTCCAAGTGCAGGTTGAATACTGCCAGTACAAGCCATTAAAACTGGGTGCTCTCTTGTCACCAATTGTCACTATAGTTACAACAGGAAAGTGCCTCTGATGAGGTGAGATACCCTTACGTGTACCTCTTGTGCTTTAAAAAAAATACAGTGAACGTTGGGTGGCATTTGGCCATCCAACAAAAAGGCATGGATCTTCCATGGAAGAGCACATCAGACCTGAGTAACGGTGTGACAAGTTTCAGCTTGTTTGGGCAGTAGTCTGAGCCCCAGTTGAGGAGGAGGAGTGTTTTAAAATGGCAATAATGATGGATCATGAACAATGTATTAACATGAAATTTTGTTTCAAACTGCAAAATAGTGCTAAATACATGAAATGTTAAAAATAGTGTATGACAATGCTACAGTAACCAGGAAAACTGTTTATAGGTGGTTTCATAAGGGTTGCCAATCTGGTGACGACGAGGAGCAATCTGGATGTCCTTCAACCTCAAAAACCCGAGAGAATGTTGATAGAGTGAGTGAAATGACATGATCAAACAAGTGGTTGACCATTAGGACAATTGCTGAGGATCTGAACATATCTTATGGTACTGCACAAAGCATTTTAATAACAGATTTGAACATGGAGTGAGTCCAAAATGTATGCATCCACAGCCACAGGAATTGGAGTTAGAGCAGCAAGTCAGTACCAGTGGTGACAGGGCTATGTTTCCCTTTCACTTAACTCTTACTGAGGTAGGTATTGTTCTCCCATGTTAGTGGTGAGCAGGAGAGAGTTAGGAGTGAACTGAGGCTCCCAGGTTCCCACTACCTGTGAATCACTGTGGCATAGACTGTTCAAGTGTGGCTATCTATATAATGAAGTCTGCCCACCAAAGGATTACCTTCCTCTCCTCTCCTTGAATCCAGGATGAAGTTGTGCCTGCTTTGATGAATAATATGTAATGGAAGTGACTCTTGGCCTTTATGAAAACTTGTTGGTAGTTTGTACTTTCTTTACTTTAGAAGCCAGGAGCCAGATAAGAAGTCTGGGTATCATGAAATCACCATGTGTTAAGGAAGCCCAAGTCAGTGTCTTAGAGTTCTGGGAAGTGAGAAACACTCCTTGCCACCCTCTGCTCCCTGCTATAACAGCTATTCAAGCTCAAACAATACACACATGAAGGAAGAAGTCACCTACTTTGAATGTTCCAGCCTGAACAGACTCCATATGAAGCAGATCTTGTTGGCTAAACCCAGGCAAATTTATAGAACTGTGAATGACATATGGACTTCTTACCTGGCTGCTGCTTTGGTGTGCAGACCTCATTATATAGATAGCCACACTTGAAGGGTCTATACCACAGATGGAAAAACATGATTTAAACAACTGGCTTTCTATTCTTGGGTCCTGACAGATATTTGAAAATGACTATTTCCTGGCATCCACAGAAAATCCAATCAAAGGCCAGTCTGATAGCTCAGGGGACTAAAGCACCTGCTTAAGCAGAGTGCAATGGCTGGGTTCAATCCTTAGTAAGCCATGATGGCCCTGCCCCCAGGGTGCACTGAGACAGCAATTGAGACTGGGCATGGTGGCATGTGCCTGTAATCCCAGCTCTTGAGAGGCTGAAAACAGGAAAATCACTACCAGTCCAATCTGTGCAGTGAGACCCAGTAGACTCTATACTAAATACATTTTTTAAAAAGAGTCCAATCAACAGGTAACTCTCCTTACATGGCAAGTTCTCATTAGGAAAGTTCCCTGCTGTGCTTTAGGTCTAAAATGTCTGCAAGAAAAAAAACACTATGTGGAGAAGGGGCCTAGTCAGAAGGGAGAGTTCACCTGAGGCATCACTTAGAGGGTGTATTTTCACACCAGACTTTTCCCTTCTTTCTCTGCTTCCTGGAAACCACAGGCCGAATGGCTTTTCCTGTACCATGCACTCCCACCATGGCCTTTCTGTGTTGGAGCTTGACTGAATGAGGACTGAACCCGTTGAATTTGTGAGCCAACATGCACCTAGAGACCATACTCTTAAGTGAAATAAATCAGTCCTGCATTTGCAAATATCATATTATCTCCTTAGTGTGAGAACTTGAAAGAGAAAATGGAAACTGAAGGATACAATAAATATTGGGAAATGAAAATGAATCTATTCAAAAAGAATGAATTACTTTGTTGAGGAGGACAGGAGAGAGAATGGGGAAAGAGACATATCAATGTGTGTAAACAGGGTGGTTTTGACAACTGCACTATGGATTATCATTACTGGTCTATTGAAAGGGGAAAATAATGGTTAATTTTTGTGTCTCCTTTTTTCAATTGTTTGAAATTTTTCTCTTCTTAATTTCTTACACATTTCTTTCTTTTTTTCTTCTTCCAATTTTACATGCATGCATTTGGTAATATGAATATCTAGTTGGAAGACAACACTATGCATTACAACAAATATTGCGAAATGTATATTGTTTTCTTAAGTGAAATCCTATATCACTTGTAATTTTTCTGTTTTAATACTATTTTGTACTCTCTTTAAAAAATAAAAATAGTACGGCTGAGAAGATAGCTCAGTAGTATAAGCACTTGCCTGGTGAATGCAAGGTCCTGAGTTCAATTGCTGGTACTGCAAAAAAAAAAAAAAAAAAAAAAAAAAAAAAGAAATTTCTCCTTTAAATTGCAGACACACTGTCCCCGCAGCTGGAAAGTTGATTAACAAATTCCTTTTATTCAGGTAACTGTGTCTCTGAAACACATACAAACACATTTGGAATTACTTTCTTAGTCACTGTTAACCTCAAGTTTAAGAAAATTTGGTTCAATTTTGGT
>PVKN010033664.1:0-11992 GCA_004027915.1 Capromys pilorides
CCACTAGGGAGTAGACAAAGAGGTCACTAGCTTCTGTGAATGGATTTTCTGAAAAGTGTAAGAAAATGTTTTATTTATCTTAATCACAGAGCAGGTTCAACATTTCTCCTGCAATTTCATTTAAGAGCTTAAATGTATTTCCCAAACCTTTATGGATACCAAGGAGCAAACTCAGTCTCCACACACAATTAGCGATTTTGTATATGCACCTCATATTTGATCATTAAAACACATATGCCTCATAGTGTCTGAGCTCTGCAGCCCGATTCCCTTCCTGGACCCTGCCAGACCTTATTTTGCTCTGGCTTTGTGTGGTGACCTCCTCCACTGCTGCCAGCCTTTCTGTCTGCCTAGGTCCACATATGTGTAAGCGAAATATCATGAATTCCAGATGAGTGGAATCCAAATTTGTGAGCTTATTCTATATGCTTATTAATTCCACTACCCTACACAGGTGGAAATGTGGTTTTGAGTGATTGTTGGACACTGTGAATTTTTCCCATGCATTGCAAGGATGGAAAAAACATGTGCTAAATAACTGTGAACTGAGTGACTGTAAAAACTCATAGAGCTCAATAGCTCTTAAATTTTCCTAATGGCATGCTTGCCTTTGGTGGTCTCGTTAGTAGACTTCAGTGATCACATTTTGGGATTCCATCTAATGGTGGAAGCATGAAATAACAGTGCTTTAAGATTTCTTGAATTAGTTAGTGCCTGGGAGGTGTCATTGGCCTTTGTCACTCACTTACATTTCTTTGTCTTTTAATACACTCACAAAGACAAAAGAGGTTCTAAAGAGAATTAAAAAAATGTGCTGGACTGAGACTTAAAAATGTACCTAGTCACCATCAGTTCCTGCATCCAAGCTTAATGCTGGAATCTAGGAGGTGGTCTGGTTTGCTATACTGGAAATGTTCCTGACAGAACCCAGCTGCCATGAACAGAACTAGCTGAGTGTGGATGTAGAATACAGAGAGGAAAGGCTGGGGCAGTATGAGGACAAATGGTGGGCCAGAGTGACCTTTAAAGAAACACAGATAATCAGAACAAAGTGCTCTTAATGTTTCTCTTAATTAAAAGTCCCAATTAGTCATTTATTTGGAGTGGCCTTTTCTTTCTTTCTTTTATTCTTTCTAGGTTCCTGGTTAAGCATATTGGTTCTGGTGCCAGACTTTCTGTCTTTGACTCTTAGGTTTACTGTATAATTGGAAGTGAGCTGTTCATCTTTGTGGTTTCCTCCCCTGGGAGGTGGAGATGGCAATAGTATCTGTTGTGTAAGCTTGTGGATTAAATGAAACAGTCCTTATAAAACCTTTAAATCCAGTGGCGCTCAGATTCAATAAATAGCATAATTTCCGATGACATTATTTCTTTAAAATGTTTTGAGGCAATATTTAATAATTGTACATCTTTATGGGGCACAGTGTGATAACTTGATATAAGTGTGTAATGTATAATGATGAAATTGGGGTACTGAATATTTCCCTCTTTTTAATACTTATTTTTTTGTGGTGGAGGCCTTTGAAGTCCTTCCTTCTTTTCTTTATAAAATATATATAACGAGTTTCTCTCTAAACTGCAGTCATTGTTTTGTGCCACAGAATGTTAGAACTTCTCTTTTTTCCTATGACTGTATTTAAGTACTCACTACTGAACTTCCTTCTAACTCTCCCCCCCTTCCTTTCCTGGTCTCTAGTGATCAGAAGTCCACCTTCTATTTCTATGAAATCAGCTCTTTTAGCTTCTGCACATGAGTGTGAACATACTTGTGCTTGGCTTATTTTACTTAACATAATGTCCAGTTCCAGATGGCATTTTTGTTTTAGATGAGAAGGATGTGACATACTTTCAAAGTGTTTTCAGACAAAGTATCTCATTTGATTTCTTTTACCTTCTTATGAATTAAGAAGTAGGAGTAGCTACAGTAACAAATAGGTCCCCCAAACTTGGGGCTTAACCCAACCTCTATTCCTTGCTCATGAAACAATGGAGGTATTTTGGGTTGGGGAGATGGCTTATTTTCCCAAGATGATCCTGGCAAAGACCAACACCTGGGTCTTTTTCATTGTCCATAGGGATAGGTAGGAGGAGTAAGAGGTGGCACACAGCCTTTTGGGCTAGAAAGGGCACTAATCACTTTTGGTCATATTCTGTTGGCCAGGAAAGACAGTCTCATGAACAGCAAGGATATTGAGTGTAGTGGTGTGTCCAGGAAGCACAGGACATCGATGAGCAGCTAGAGGTCTTTCCCACGCACACATTTAACAGAAGGACGCTGGGCTCCAGGGAATCTAATGTGATTTGCTCAACATGGCAGTAGTAGCCACCCTCTTATATTCGGGATACATTGTGAATCCTAGCTAGAATCATAATGAATGTGGACAGAAAAGAAGGAAGAGTACTGTGGATTGGGTTTGTGTTGCACATTAAAATCTTAATCTCCAAAGACATAAAGTAATGCTATTTGAAGGTGAAACCTTCCAGGGGGGAATTTGGGTTACATGAGGTCTTGAGGGTAAAGCCCCATGATGGCGTTAATGGCCTTCTAAGAAGAGGAAGAGAAACTCCAGCTAGCACATTTGCTCTGGGGTGTCGGCCACATGATATCATTCACCATATTATGATGCAGCAAGAAGACCATTGTGATGGGCCACACCATGTGTTTGGACTTTCCAGCCTTCAGAACTGTCAGCTAAACACACCTCTGTTCTCTGTAAATCACCTCATCTATGGTATTCATTGATAGCAACAGAAAACAGACCAAGACAGAAGGCTATCTTTGACATTTGGCTGGAGGATGCTGCCAGGCAAGTTCAGTGCTGGAGTTTTCCTTCCCCTCTTCTTGCTGTTTCCGTCCTGTTTGTAGCCACCTGATGGACCACTAGTTCTGGCTGGGGAGATTCGAATCTCCGCTGAGAAAAAACAGCAGCACCTCTCCAGCTGCTATTGTTGCAAGCATCCTGGCTACAGGATCAAGGAGAAAACCTTGAATCAATTTGTCTCATGAAGGCCAGGGGGTTGGCTGCCTGCCCTTTAAAACTTGTTAAAATGAGCCTTCAGACTTTGGGGACAGAGGGGTGAAGCCAGAGCCATGGGGTGATTCTAGCCCCAGACTCCTCTCTGTTGGTTTTATGGACACTGGTGTCACAGTTGCAGATTAGAAAGGGGTTATGCTGAGTCTTCCATCTTTTCTTTCTCACCTGAAACACTTCAAATTTGCTGGAGTTTTGCCCAGGCACTTTTCCCATTCAAGCAAGGCTCAAACACATTCCCAAAGCTGTTCATTTGGGAAGAGAGCCTCAGAAGTTTGCAGATCCTCGCCTTCTGTGAAGTGTGATTAATACTCAGGTCACACAAGTTTCTGACCTGCTATGCCAGGGGCTCCCATCCACCCTGGCTAGCAGCCCGCTGACTGGACCAGCCAACAAATTTTGTTTTACTTGACATGAAAGCTGGTTGAAGTTAAGCAGGAGACATGTTTTTGTTTCTTTAGTAAATAAAAGTAAGGACCCTGTACATGAATAAAAGTCATTCCCCTGAGGTTTTAAGCCTTCCAAAAATAGTCCTAGGCTTCGCCAAGGCCCATGTAGCCAGAATTTCCATGGAAAGCTCCACTGGTAGGGCAGAGGCAGTGCCAGTGGGTGTACAAACAGGCCGCCCGGCCTGCCCCCACCCCTTCCTGTCTCAGTCACCAGAAGTTTAGAAAACAGGTTTTTGAAATTGTGTTTATTTTATGGTTTGAGATAAAGTCAATAGCAGCAGTAGCAGTGATATTTATTGAATATCATGGAATCCAATTTGGGGGCTGCAGAGGGCGAGGGAAATGGAAGTAGATTATAATGAATGGTGAGGGCACTGTGGGTGAGAATTTATCTCTGTCAACCAGGCAGGATATAGTTCTTGAAGTTTTTTTAAAAAATGTATTTAGTACAGGATCTACAGGGTCTCACTACACAGATTGGACTCATAGTGATCTTCCTGTTTTCAGCCTCCCAAGCACTGGAATTACAGGCATGTGCCACCATGCTCAGTCTCAACCAACATCTCAGTGTGTCCTGGGAGTGGGGCCAACATAGCATGTGGTGCCAGGGATCAAAGCTTGCTCCCAGCGAGCGTGGCTAAGCAGATGCGTTAGTCCGCTGAGCTATCTGCCCGGCCCTCAGGACATATTTCAGAGAGAGAGAGAGAGAGAGAGAGAGAGAGAGAGAGAGAGAGAGAGAGAGAGAGAGACAGAGAGACAGAGAGACAGAGAGAGACAGAGAGAGACAGAGAGACAGAGAGACAGAGAGACAGAGAGACAAACAGAGAGAGACAGAGAGAAACAGAGAGAGACAGACAGACAGAGATAGAGACAGACAAAGAAGAAAGGATGAGAGGGAGAGAGGGAGAAAGAGAGCAAAATTATGCTAAGTACATTTTTTTTAAATAAAACGTCTATTTTAAAGCAAATTTCCATTCCTCTGCATAATTGACAAACCAAAGGTGAGGTGGTTACCAGCAGGAAACTATCTTCCAGGTCTTTTTACTGGAGATCTGACACAAAGGATTTGGCTTGTAGCTCACAGGTGGCTCCAGGATGTGGCACTACTGGACTGCCCACCGTGCCCACAAGCAGCCCACCAGCTCGTTTCTCTTGGAGGAAAACAGTCCCAGTAGCAGGTGTCCTTGCGTTCAGCACACTTTCCTGAGGCTCTGATTTCAGAGATGCTATTAGAAGTCCAAGAAACAACAGCCCACTTCTCAAATGGTACTGGCCGGGGCAGGTTGCCCAGTCTCTCGGTAGGTTGCACCTTAGAAGTTAATTGACTCAGAGGACCAAAGCAGGGAGTTTCAGATAAGCAGATCTCAAAAACAAACACCTTTTTTTGGTGGGTGGAGGTAGAGGAGGAGCTAATGGATGTTTTTAATTATTAAAATTAAGGTCTGCTTGGGAAAGAATAGAGAGTTGCTTTAAAAATGGATTTTTATAAATGAAAACATTCCTGCCTAAGTCAAAGTGACTTTAAAGAAGAATTTTGGAGGTGAAATGAGAAAGCCCTTCAAGTGGTATGTCAAACTCCAAAGAGAAGCAAATTCTCTTTTCGGTCATGTCAGGACTGAACATCCTTTTCATGTAGCCTAATTGGGAGTTGAGGTGCAGAGCATTAGTTCAGAATCTCCAGGCAAGGCTGCATTGCTAGTCTTCTCTGAGGAACTCAGTAGCCTCACTTGGTGAGGTGACTGACTTTGAGAGCAACCAAGGGGCCAAGGAGCATCATCACACCTTGATTATACTGGCTGGAAAGCAGGACACCTTGTGAGCTATGGAAAGTGAGGCATATTTTTATTTTGGAGTCTTCAAAGAAATAGTTTAAGGAGGACTTCCTGGGCACTTAAATTTTCAAAAAAAAATCCCAAAAACTCTCATCACAGGAACATAAGCCACTTTATTACCTGAGGAAGAACTGCATTCAAAGGTCAATCCCACTTGGCCAGAAGCATGTGTTTCCCCTGGCAGGATGAGATTTTGTAAACGTGTCCATGTCTCATGCTTCTATTCCTGATCACCTTTCTTGTTCAGTTTTAGCCACATACATACTTATTAAAGGGTGGTTGGATCATATCCTGTGTGTTTGGATGCTCAACTTTTTAGATATTTGGTTTGCTCAAAGAGTATCTAGTGTCGCTCAAGAAATGTTTATCTGATTAAAGAAACATTTTACTATAAATGTTTAAGAAATCAAATCTGCTTGTAAATTCATGTGTATGTAATGGGAAAACATCTGGATAAGTGGTAAAAAAGAATCAGTCGATAAAGGGGATTGTGTTTTACAGGAGTTCTGGTTTTCAAATGTTAATATACACTGGCAGAGCACCTGCTATATTCAGCAATTTTTTGTATGTAATCATATACTCCCCTTTCAACATTCAGTCACCAGAATAAATCTCAGTAAACAAACCCATCTTCACCAGGTGCTGGCTTTTGAAGACCTTCATGTTAATCTTCTGCAGCCTTCATCTCACTCATGGGCAGCAGCTCACCTGAGTTGACCTGTCCCTGTGAGGAATTTTGTTTTCTTTTCTAGTGACAATTTCTATTGCTTTCAGGTGGGCGCACTGGTATCTCCTGTAATCAGAGTCATGAATTGTCATACCTTGGAGGATGCCCAGACTTTACTCTTAATTTTCAGGGAAAGAAATTGAGCCCAGAATGTTAGTCACTTCTTTCATCTTGGGGTGAATGTAAGTATCGCCTGCTGATATGGTTTGGTGTGACTTGAGTGAGGCCTCTGTGAGTTCATGTGTTGGAAGCTCTGTTGTTGCTGTGGTGATGTTGAGAGGTGAAGTCTAGTTAGCTTATGAGGTCACTAGCAGCACTGCCCTTGGAAACAACACAATTCTCACGGGTCCTCCCTTAGCTCTCTTGAGAACATTATGATAAAAGCTCAAGACCAGCCTTTTTTGTGCTCTCTGCATTCCTGTCTTTTCTTTTGATCTTTCCTTCCTACCCGTCTTCTCACCTTGTAGCATTTGCACATGATGCAGCATAGAGCTCTCACCAGAGTAGAGCCAGTGTGCATGAACCTGTAAACTCCGAGCTAAAAATAGACTTCTTTTTACTACAAGAAGTGTTCAGTCTCATGTATTTTGTTATGGCAACAGAAAATGGACTGACACACCTGCTTTGTTGTTTGAATATTTCTCGAGACAATCACCACCCTCTTCCTCCAAAAACTTCTCCCCAAGGCCAGCATACAGCACCTTTCTTTGGACCTTATTGTAGTATGCTCACTTGTGGTCTATCCTTATTTAGCCCTTGCCATTTTGCACTGACCCTTTCTGCTGGAATTCAGCCAATGTAAAATATTCATGTGTCCAGTGATGCTTTTGTGCTCAGTATCTTCCATGATGCCCATCACCCTTAGGAGGGGGTTTAAATTTTCTTAGTCTAGTTCCTCAACATCTCTGTGATTGTGATTTGACCTCTGTCTGTCCCTCTAGCTTGTTTTCATCCTTTCTGTTCCAGTCTTTTTTTTTTTTGAACAGGAAATCAAACTCAGGTCCTTGCTTTTGCCAGGCATTGCACCGCTGAGCTATCTCCCCAGCCCTTGTCTCACTCTTATGTTCTCTTATTATTAAACTGCTTGCAGTGCACCTCTTGTACATCTGTGCAGCCAAGTAATTCTTTACCTGTGAAGCTTTGCTCATGCTACTGCCATTTCACTATGATACCTCAGTTGCAAGCAAATGAAATCTGACCTAAGTGACTGAAGCAGAAAATAAGTTTATTAAGAGAACATACACTGGCCAACAGAAATCCTCTAACAGCAGAAGAACCCAATCAGGGGATACCAGCTGAACTGTTACCCAAATCACTTTCTAGAACTGGTCTACTATGATCACACTGCTGCTATAGCCCTTGACATTGTAGGCTGTACTGTCCATACCCTGTCTGGGGCTGCTGGGGGCTGCCTGGGGATGCTCCACCCACACTGTCTTTGGGAACTAGATTTTGGATGGCTGCTTATACTGTCAGGATTGATTTGTTACAACCTATGTTCTTTTGTGTCATGAGTTCCTGACTGAATGTAGTGGCACAAATGTCTGAGTGCCTAAACCTAAGTCATATGTCTGCTCCCCAACTTTGCAGGAGCAAGAGAAGAGTTTCAGGAATGTTTGTTTTCTGTAGTGAGAATCCAACTGAGCTTCCACAGAAGGTGAATTCCCCAAATGAAGGGTGGCTGGTCTCAGGCTGAGGACCTGAAAGAATGACCGCTGTCTATTATAATTCCTAAGACTTCGTGATGCTTTCATGAACTTCCCTGTGTTCTCTCACAGCTAACTTGCAGAGCTTTGTTATGTCTTATTCACTGTTTAAGTTTTGTTTCCATCCCATATAAGCACAGGGAAGTCTTCCTTGCACCCCAGGTTGGAATCTGCATTTCCTTTAGGCTTTGGGGTCTACTTTTTCCTCCCTTTTTGGTAGTATATATTTGTAATGCATAATAAATATATTCATGATAGGAAGATGTCTTCCCTGTTCACCTGTTGGTCTCTTTCACTTCTTCCCTTCCCCTCATCTTCATTTCTCCCCATCTCCAGATTCCCTCCCAACTCTGCAAGATCTGTCTCCATTTCCTACAATCAATCATTTATTTTGCTCTTTCAGTTATTTGTACTTTGGAGCTATGTATGCCTTGTCACTTAAGAACTTTATGTACCTGTCGAGGCATGAATATCTGCTTCTCATTGGTAAGTTCCCCAAGGACAGGTACTGTATCTTGATTACTTCTGAACTCCCAGCACCTAATAGTGATCTGCTTTTATAACATGCTCAGTAAATCCATTCATTACTCACTGTTGAACTCAATGGAACTTAAATAATCTTTTTTTTTTTTTTTTGTGTTTAGCCCAGGGTCTACAGGGTCTCACTATACAGATGAGACTTGTAGTGATTCTCCTGTTTTCAGCCTCGCAAGCTCTAGGATCACAGGCACATGCCACATGCCAGTCTCAGCTGCTGTCTCAGTGGGCAACAGGGGTGGGGCTGGCACAGCATGGCATGGATTAACCTTGGCTGCTGTGCTCTGCCTAAGCAGGCACTTTAGTCTGCTGAGCTATCAGGCCAGCTCTGAGCTCAATGGAACTGAATTGCAGAGAACTCCACAGGAATCAATGGTGGGCATGGAGTAAAACCAAATCCCCTTGACTTCCTTGTTTCTAACACAACAGAAACCGGGACACTCCTACCTTTCTTTTTCTATTATCCAACATAATCTTTATTTCTACTCATGGTTTAGATTGTGTCATTATCATTCCCATTAGATTCCTTTCCTAACCACTGCCACGGCAAGTGGTTGAAGGAACCCAAAGCTACTAATTTGTAAGCCAGGTCAAGAGGAAGCATGAAACCCTTGCCGAGGGCAGACAAAGACAGAGAAATTTTAACTGCTTCTGGTTATAGCTCAGTCTTATTCAGGAATTATGTTAGGATTGTTTGGGCTAGGAGGCCCAAGGAAACAAGATTTCAGGCATACAACCTTGTTCCCAACACCCTATACGCATGTCTACATGTATTCATTAATGGCTAAAGCCAGGAATCAATATTTTGGGATCAAAGTAACGGGATCAATGAGCCTTCAATGGGCCCTTGAGCCTTCTGGCCAAGTAGTGTGCACATTTTTATAAGGAACATGCACACAGCTCACATCGGCCATACAGCAGCTTGGGTATTTGGATTTATATTTCATCACACAGTTGGTTCCCTGGGTAGAAATGTGGGATAAGAGTCAAGAGATCTCCATTCAGTTTTTAGTTAAGTCATCTCTGTTTATTTCTCATAAAATATATATTTAAAAAATTTGAAATTAAAAAGTCATGCTTCAGATTAAACATTTAACAGAGGCCCTAAAAGAACACCTACTGCCAGCATCACTTTCTGTTAAAGCTACACGCAATTTAAGGTTTATTTTCTACCTGGGATATGAATGGTGTGCAGAGTGCTGCAGATGTCACAGCACCTATCTCGGAGCAGGCTGGACTGGGCTCCCCTGCAGACTTGCGTCTGGACTGGGCATCTTCCAGCGTGGGGTAATGGCAAATTTGAGGGCTGATGGATGCACGTGGGTGCGCACACGTTGCATTGCAAGGGAGCCTGTGCATCTGGCCCCCGCTCCTTTCCGTGGTGCCCACCACATCCTGTCGATTTTCCAGTTTAAGTCTATCTTCGGCCTCTCCTTTTCTCTCCATCCTTCAGCTAGACCCAAGAAGACCATTACCATGGGCTCCTGGTCTTCAGCTGGACTCAGGTGCAACCTTCTGTGGGATCCCAGCCCCCACTGGATTCTTTGGGTCTCAGATCTCTTGTACTCCACTGCATTTGACTTTCTGGGTGAATATTATAGAATAATTTTATACATTATGTCTGCTACATTAAATTTATTGCCTTGAAAATCCTAACCACAATGGTAGTCCAGCGTTTTAAGTACTGGCCTCCTTCTGTAAACTGCCTTTGCAGGGCTCATGCAGTCAGTATTTTCATCCCCATTATGCTAATGAGCAAGTTCAGAGAGGCCAAGTGCTCAAATTCTCTTTGGAAAAATTTTCTGGGCACTTGAGATCAACAGAAAGAATGCTTTCCAGTTTAGTATTATTGTTATTGTTTTAGCTCATAACAAGTCTCTGTGAGTAGAGTTGAAACAAGTCACTTTTAAGTCTTAGGTGTGGGGGCAAGCAGATTGAAAGGCAGTTTTTTTTTCCTTAATGTTCCTTTTCTTCTTCCCTTTTGTTTTTCAAATGTCTACTTGGAAAGTGTTTTCCTGGGCTTCGGTGTTGGTGGCCCAGCCTTTGCAGGAGAACCTACATCACCACATGATGTTCTGGCCAGTTTCCTGACTCTGGGAGAAGGGGTCTCTTCCTGGGGGTCTGCTCTGTGTCTGTGTCATGGTGATGATGGAGCACCAGACACCCTTGGATGACAGGACTTGCTGGCTGGGTTCTGCCCCAGTGTTGGCTGGTAAAAGCATTCCCTTTTGACCTTCCTGCAGGGACTGTATGGGGCAGCCAGGCAGAGTCACTCCACCAAGCTGGAGCCAGGGGGATTGCATGGGGAATACATGGAGCTCTGCACTTCCATGCCAGTGCCAACTCAAAACCTCAGGATGGAGGGGTGCTGGAGGGAGGGCCATGGCCTTTGGAGAAGTGGACAGAGTGGGGCCAGGTGCAGTGGAGCACAGAAGACCTCAGGGGGAGCCATTTTTCAGGCATGTGTGAGGGATGCTCACACAGAGCCATGCTTGGCAGAGCCCATCTCTTCACTTGATCTTACCACATGGCAGGCCTGATCTCCAGGGCCCAGGCATAGCTAACACGGAACACTTGTCTGGCACTCATGTTTATAAATAATTTTTCCATACAAGATCTCAGGATAGTGCGTCTTAGGGGATCTGGCCCAACCTCTCCATGGTTGTTTTGTTTCCATATTTTAGCAATCACTGTTTCATGTCTACTATGTGCAGTGATAACAGCAAGCCCAAACATTTGCATTGGGTTTGTCCACTCAACATATTTTTGACTTCTATGATCTGACTTTGTCTTCTTATCTTGCTCTGTGAGATTGGATTTTATGCCTTTATTTTTCAGATGAGAAATTAAAGTATAGCGAGACAAATTAATAAGCATTGGTCCACTAAGTGATGGATATGAATATATGGGTTATCATGGCATATGCACTACTGTAAGTGCTTACATTCACTTACTTCTCATTGCATCAGGGGTAGGTATTGTTAGAGCAACTTTCAACTGAGGGGTACAAGAACTGAGATATCAACTGACTAACAACTTGCCCATGAAGCTACTAAGAAGAGGCAAGATCTGAATGTAGGCAATGCAGGTTCCATAGATGTTAGATTCAATTATGGTGCTTCCTCAATTTCTATAAAGTAAGACTCAGTATGGAAGCTCAGCTCCACACTTTCTTTCCTCTACTCCACACTTTCTTTTCCTCTTTCCATGCTACCTTTATGTGCCAAATGAGATATAAAGGAAAATGGGAGAGATGAAGGAAAGTCGTACAGTTCCTGTTTATAGCCTGGTGGGACTCAGGAGAGTCTTTAGGATAAAAAACAGTAAGCCCTAAGCAGAGATCAAGGGCAGCTCTGGATGACCTGGAGAAGTGGTACAGGGGATTCAGACTTTGTAGTCTAGTGTCCCTTTCCCACTGATGCTGCCCAAGCTGACCTGACAGTCCCAGTGTCTTCCTTAAATGTAGTACCCCTTGCAGGTGTACTGGATTGGTCATTTTGTCTTCATATTTGGAATTTGAGGCCATTCCTCCAGAATTTCTCCTCCATATAGCATGATCAATAAGCATAGAGTTGACCAGCAAGCAGTGGCAAAGAAAAAGCATCCTAAACTGCCTAGCACTCCAGGGTACTCTATGCCCTGAAGCTGGATACTCTTTGACTCCAGGTATCCCTGGCTGGATTTCTCCAACTTGGAAGGGCATCTGTTG
>PVKN010033665.1:0-11987 GCA_004027915.1 Capromys pilorides
ACGCATGCGTATGTGTACACACCTGGTTGCAGGTAAGCCTTTGATGTCCAGAGTGTAAATTTTTTTATTTGTATTTTACTTCCTCCAAGGTCTCTCCCTTTTTGCTTAGGGACCCGTTTTTTGCCCCTTGCATTATATTAGGCCCTGACACTTGCTTCAGTTAATTACTCAGTTAATTACTTACTCTGGTGCACTAACTCACTTAGGTCACAACTTCTAGTGGACTTTAAGTTAATTATTTTTTTTTTAAGGTTAATTATTCAGGACTTGTGTCCTGCCCATGTAACTTGCCCTACCTTTTGGCTTTAACTGTATTTATTACTTCAGTTATTGCAATTTTAAAATATATTTAATATTTTTGGAAGCAAATTCTTTTTCGTTATTACTCTGCCAAGTTTCTCACCATAACCCTGATTTTCTGTTGTCACTTGCTGTGACCAGAAGACAGAGATCATTGACACAGGAGAGGGTGCTGAAGATCTGCCTTTGGCTCCTCCTCTCCTGTCACATCCATGCAGGGTAAAAGAAGTACATTTTCCAGCTCAGACCAGACCCAGTTCTTGCCTTGAGTCTCATATAGGTCAGATTGGTAATTGCCCAGTGGACAGAAGAGCAGATTTCCCTGGGAGTGCAGCTTGGGATACAAACTGTGGAAAACAGAACAACAAATCAAGGTTATTTAGCCTCACAGAATGGCTGAGAGCCAGTGTGCTGAGGTCTGGGCTTTGACATTAGGGAGGAAAAGTTGAACTGTTTAAATAATAAGGCTGGGAAAGCCTTCGGCAAACAGGGCAGACTGAGAAGTCACCTGTTGATTTAATCAGCCAGGTGACAGTGGCACCTGGAAAAGGGCAGTGTGGCTTGGAGCGAGCAGGAACTGGCCTTCAGGGTTGTGCTCCTGGGCCCCTGAGTGAGCACTTTGTTCTGCTATCCCGAGGGTGGCAAGGAATTGAGTGGGTTTAAGCAGTTAGCCAAGAGATTAGAGGAACTAAAATTGTTTATCTTGGAAAAGAACAGAGGACTAACTTCAAAAAGCCTGAAGAAGGTTCTTTCACAGAAGTGTCAGTCTCCCTCTGGGCTAACAACAGAAAACGGGAGATAAAAAAACAGTTACTTTACTGTTACACAAAGCAGCACAAAGGACCCACTACAAGAAGGCCAGAGGACAGGAATTGTTAAGGGAGGAGGGACATTTTGCTCTTGTGTTGGTCATTGATGCAAGAACCTAGCGGCTGTCTTTTTCACATGCATTGTGCAGTTTCTTCCTCGATTTCTGAAACTGACCCAGACCTTCAATAAAGATGTTATGTCAGACCTTCACTATAGTGGAGGCTGTTTCGGGTGACTCCTACCTCGTACCCCGAGTCTCTGCCAGGCCTGTGGATCAGTGATAAGCATGGTTTGCGTCACTGTGTCTGAATGACTTTGGAAGAAATTCTAGATTGACTGATTAGTTAATTTATTTGCAACGCTGGGGATTGAACTCAGGGTCTTGGGCATGCCAGGCTCTGCCACTAGCTACATCCCCAGGCCAGGAAATTCTGCATTGAACACTTTAGAAGCCATTGGGTTCTCTTTCTCTTGTGCCCATTTTTTTCCCCATCCACCTCAGCCCTCTCCTTCTATCTGGTCCTGCTGGGAGCCGTGCCCATCACTCCTTATGATAGACTCTATGTCTTCTCCAGTTTGATCCTATTTCCTAGACCTAGACATTTTGCTGGTTTTCCAGAAAGTTCCACATGCACTTCCTTCTCAAGCAGGTCCAGAAGCGAGCTGCTTCCAAACTTTCTTCCGGACCTGACAAAGGACTGCGTCACTGACTCAGTGGCTTCCTCCCCCTGCATTCCGTCTGTCCTACTTCCTGAAGTGTCTCTTGCCCTCTGCTCCATTCTCAGGGCTGCTATCACTTGCTTCAGACTTCAGGCTCTTCTGGTGATTATTGGACAACTTACACTTTTGCTTTTCCTCAGTCCTCTTCCAATCAACTCTATGAATTGTGTTCTGAAATGAATCTGCTCAAAATCTTCAAAAGGCTCCTTACTTCCTGGACACAGATCTGTTCTACACCTAACCCTCTGACCTTATTGCCCACCTCTGCTCTGCTGGAATGCAGCCTCGCAATCCTGAACCACCTGTGGTTTCATGGTTTCATCATCCTCCTTATCTTGTGCCTCTGCGTGTGCCCCAAGACTCTCTGTGAGTAACTTTATCGTAGCTCCTAGCACCTCATGTTTACAGAAGTACTTTCACTCTTAGGTTCTCAGCTCCTAGAAACCGAGTTTCCCCTGGCTGTCTCCCCATCCCCCTCTCGGCACAGAGCGTGGAGTGTGGAGGTGACTAAAGAATCTGCTGGGTGCAGATATAGGAAAAACACAACTCATAGAGCTTTGAAGACTACAAAGACCCAGGCAGTCGAAGAATTTATTGTGTGCTGTGATTGAGGGATTCTACCCCAGAGCTATTTGCTTTTTCTCTTTTTCTTTGGCATTGAGAATCAAACTCCACCTCTCCTGCTTGTCAGGTGGGCGCTGTGCCACTGAGCTATATCCTTGGCCCACCAGAGCTATTTCTATTCCAGTAAATAGAGTCGTGGGTATCTATTTCAGCCTCGTAGGCCTTAATTTCACTGTGACAGGGCTTGGGGTTTGGGGCATGGGTGGCATTTATATCTATATATTTCTTATTTTCCCCTCTCCCTCCTTGTCCTTCTTTTCTGGGCTCTTCGGTTGAGCTGATGCAGTGTTAGTGTTGAAGAAGAGGTGGCCTAGCCCAGAGTCTAACTAAGGTCACCTCCCCTGTTGTCCTCACTGTGTGTACCACCCCAGAGTTTGGAGAACAGCCTGGGATTCGTGACAGTTCTCCTGCAGATGCACAGCAGTTGCTTCCACCTGGCCCAGTGCCAGCGTTCCCTCAGGCACACAGCTGTGTGTTCTGCCCTTCAGCAAAATATCAGGGTGCTAGATACATTCTATAATTAGTCAGGGATTTTTGGGTTGCAAAGGACAGAAATCTAGCTTAAAGCAGTTTATAAGCATGTGGAGTTTGAGGGGCTACAGAACTGGAAAGTCCAGGAATGGCTCTTGCATGGAGCATGGCGAGAGCCAGCCTCATTTGGTCCTTCTAGCCCTATTGCACTCTCTGGGCCACTGTGTCTGTCTGCCTGTGTGTCCCCTACGCCCCTCTGTCCTTCTCTCCCTCTCTGCCTCTCTCCTTCGCAGTGCTGCCCTTCTAGGTAGTCCACACAGGCCTGGAGGATGGGCACTGCACTCCCGGCTTCCTTGGCGCTTGCAGCCATCCTTCAAGAAGAATAAGGCCTTTTAATGTCCTAAAACTGAATGAATTGTTCTTCTTGAGCAGAGGCGTGGTGATCTGTGATTGCGAGGGGTTAGGCCAGAGGCGCTTTGGTGTGTGCTAATAGCTTCGTAAGAACCTTATAGAGGGAGAGAAGATACACTTTATAGAACAAAAGAACACAGAGAACACAAACTGAGATGTAAAGTA
Source organism: Capromys pilorides (assembly GCA_004027915.1). Lineage (NCBI taxonomy): Eukaryota > Metazoa > Chordata > Mammalia > Rodentia > Capromyidae > Capromys > Capromys pilorides. The sequence continues at coordinate 3,502 of PVKN010033665.1, forward strand.
AATAATATATAAAGGTGACCTATGCAGACTCAGAAAATGCCTGGCACCAAGTGCCAGTCTTCTGGGAGTTTTGCAGTTGTGTAAGCTTACAGTGACATTTGGTCCCTTTCAGCCCCCCATCCAATCACTAGAACCTTTTCCAACACTGATTTATGGTCACTGCTGCTGCTGTCTAGCTTGTTTTTAACTTCTTGTCCCACTCAGCATTGCTTTGCTATGTTACAGGATCTGACTAGGTCATAGCACCCTCCATATGTCTCTGTTAGAGTGAGAAAAGAGCTGAGCCTATTCCTGCCTCCTCGGTTCCTGGGGTCATTCCTGGCTTTTCTCTGTACTCATTCACTCCCTTTGATCAGCTGCTAATGAAGACCCCCTGCGATTAGGCACCCCCAAGCACCTCAGCCTCTGTTCCTCTGACCTCAGGCTGGGACGGGCATAGGGTCCCTCATTGCCTCAGGATGTGTGGGGGGTCTAGGTTTTATACTTCTAGGCCATCAGTGAGTCTCAGGCAAGGGGAACAGAGCATGTTGACCCACTCTGGCAGTGCAGCAATGTTGATTCAGGAGTCGAATGAACCTGGGTCCTACCTCTGACTCATTTATAATTAGTGGAGTGACAGACTGGCCTGAGCTTTGATTTCTTTATTGATCAAATAGAAATGATTACTGCACAGAGCTGCTGTGAGGACTTGATGAACCAGCAGAAGCAAAGTTTCCTAGCATAGAGTTGGCAACCAGTAGACACAGGGCAAATGAATTCTAATGGCAACTGGCATGCACGAAGGGCACTGCACTCTTCTCTGTGTGCATCGACCTATGTGTTATTGTTAGTTGTTATTGATGGACACTTCAATCCCTTCAACAGGCCTAAGAGGTGAGCACCCTTTCTCTTCCCATCTTAGAGATGAGGCAGCTGGAAGCAAGTGACAGAAGCAGGATACTAACCCCAAGCCCTTGGTCTGAACAATTGTGTTATTATAATTATTTCTCTGTCTCAACTATGGTCTTGATGTTGATGTGAGCCACACTACATAGCTCTCTGATGCCTCCGTCACTGTACCAGTGGATTCTTTTCCTGCATGGATTTGCTGTTAAGTCTTTGCCAATTCAGTGTGTCAGAAGAGGATTTTATTAGTCCACTCCAAGGTGATGAAAACCCACTGGATCAAATCAGCAGAGCCCAGCACTCAGAAAACTCCAAGGCAAACAGGAAAGAGACAAATCAGAAAGGAAAGGTTGTTTTTTTTTTTTTTTTGTGGGCCCTGGGTTTGAACTCATGACCTTGCACTTGCCAGGCAGGCACTTGTGCCACGGAGCTATCTCCCTGGCCCCAAAGAGACAAATCAGAGAATGGGTTCAAATCCTCACTCTGTAATATTCTTTGTGCTCCTGAGCCAGCAACTCGAACTCCCATAAGTCAGTTTTCCCATCTGTAAAATTAAAATTTCAAACTATTAATCATAATTGTTCTACCTCTGAGTTGAGGGATGAAAGAAAACATATACACAAGAGTGAGATAGGAATCCAGTTATCAGTTTTGTTGCTGGTGAAGCTGGCTTGGGCCTGAAGCCAACATAAAGCTTCCTGGAATTTCCTGCCACATCTAAACTTGTGCCCCACCTGTGGGAATGTTGGGTCTGTTGGGAAAATGTAGACCTGGCTTCAGATTTGGCCATGATTTGTCTTTCCTTAATGGGTGGACAATGGGAAAAGGAGGTGGAAACATCCATCCTGCGTTCAGGGTTGCCCTACCACATAAAAAAGTAAAAGAAACAAAAGTTGGGGACACAGGGGAACAACAGTCAATCTAGTTCTCTCCCAAATCATATATGGACAGAAGGGCAGGTGGGAATCCTTTTCTAATACTTGGGAGAGAAAGGAATTTCTACCACATGGTGTAAGGTCAGAACACCAAGAGAAGGAGAAATGACTGCTTCCATAAATAACATCACTTGGAAGCATTGTGGGGGGATTAAGTGATGTGAGGCAAGGACAGGACATATCTAGTGTATGTGGCTAGTGCCCAGTACATCTTCATGGTGTCGCTCATAGGCAGACCGGATGCTGGTGCACAGCCAGCCTGATGGGAACTTTTAGGGGAGGTGTTGGGATACTGGTGTTAGCTAGGCAGTATGCAGTACTTGTCTCCTAATGAAAGGCTTATTTGGGGAATCTACTTTAAAGGAGGACAAAATAAGAACAGGGAGCATTGGCTGATCCCCACTGTATGAGTCTATCATTGTTACGACAAAATACAACCCAGCATTGGGTTCTTTATATTTAAAAAGAGGTTTAGTTAGCTCACAGTTGTGAAGACTGAAAGGTTCCTAAGATCAGACTGTCCCATCAGCTCGGCCCACGGTAAGAGCCCTGTGGCAGGTGGTGTCATAGTTGAGAGCTTGTGGAAGAGGCCGCTTGGTGAGACAGGAAGCAGAGATGAGGGGAGTCTAACCTTTTTAGGACAAAAGTCAACCCTAGTGACCCAGTGACCTTCTCAAAGCCCCATCTCATGCTGCTACGCTGAGCTCAACACGCGATCCTCTGGGGGACATATGTAAACCGTATCTAAACCGTAGCACCTACCACGTCAGAAGCTCCTTGCTACACAAACATGTCAAGCCTACAGTATCTGTCCTCTGTCGGTGCTGGCATGCTCACCTATTCTCTTGCCTGTATTAATATCTACCATTCAAACTGTTTTAAAGTATATGATTCAACGCATCAACATTAAGTACATTTACACTATCATGAAACCATCACCACTGTCTATTTCTAAATCTTTTGTATCGCCCCAAACAGAACTCTTGATAATTAAGCAGTGGGTTTCCTCTCTCACCCACGCCTCGAATCCCTGGTAGCCTCTAATATACTGTATTACTGACTGTCTGAATTTATACCTATTTTAGATATTTGCCAAAGTAGAAACAGATAATGTTTCTTTTTGGCATAGTTATTTCACTTAGCATAATTATTTTCAAGGTTTATCCACGTTGTAGGTTGTATCAAAATATGCTTATTATTTTTTATATTAAAACTTTAATGGCCTCCACAAAGAGCAAGTTTTAAATACTTTTTCTGATCACACCCCTCTTACTATGCTCTTTTTAATGTTTTTAGAGCCTCCTGTTCCAGAAGCAGAGTCTTTCGCAGTGCAGAGAGGACATCTACCATACCTCAAGCTGCGGAAAGCTAAGGACAGAGGTGGACCTATCAGGTCAGTAGCTGTCCTTTCTCAGTTGCTACCGAGTGGTTCCTGAAGGCTGTTGGAAACTTTGATTTGGGTGAGAAGACTTTTGGGGGGCGGGTAGCCGCACTTGAATATTTGGGACAATGCAGCAGGATCTCTTCTTTTTATTTGCTTGACTATAGCCTGGACCTTTATCCCAACAACATTCTTCCGAAGGAACAAAGAGACCTCTAAGCGACCAGAGACAAGAATTTGGGAAATTTAGCGTGAGAAACTGCATCTGTTTCTTTGAGCATGGACAAATGTGGTTGACATTAGGTGTTGTCCTTTGCATTCACGCTCCTAGTACATCAAAAGCATTATTACACTTCCTGGAGCCAAAATATGTTTCTCTTTATGCAAGGCAGATCGTGGTGCTGTGTGTAGTGGTTTCTGAAAATGCCATGTGGATGATTCTCTTTATCCATTTGTGTACTGAGTTCTGGGCAAGATGCTATGTAGTTACTGGTGCTGGGATTCCAGATAGGATTAAGATAGATGGGATTAGTCTGCTGGAGGACATGTGGTGTCTAATTTTGCAGTTATTTTCAAAGGTCATGGTAGGTTTCAGAAAGTAGAATCAGTCTCCTTTTTAAAAAGAAGAAGGTAAAGGGCTGGCCTGGAGAGGAATGGCTCGCCCTCAGGGCCAGCTCAGGGAGATGGCAGTGTGCCTAGCTTGACCTAATGACCTTATGTCTCTCTGGACTCTAGTGTTTTCTCAGTGCATTCTAGATAAAAACAAACAGGCAATGTTACAAACTTATGAAAATAAAGCCTATATGTCTATCACAATACTTGGGGTTTCCCTGATTTCATATTAGTTTAAGTCCAGTGGCAGGCATTACTTAACTGGCTGCGTTTCTTGATTCCTGACAAGTTACTGGAAGGTGCCATAATTCTGTCTCTGTATGAAGGCAGAAATTGTGACATCACTGCCTGAGAGAATGTGCAAGAGCAAATGTGGCACTTAAGCCAAGTGATTACGTAAGGCAAATAGAAAAGCCAAATGACAGTCTATCTTTGCGTCTGTGTGTCAGCCAGTGCCTCCAAAACAGGAAGTGGAGGTCTGTGAATCATCAAGGGAGGGTGGAGGAGAGAAAGAGGGGAGCACTCCTCTGGAACAGTCGAGTTTCAAATTGCCCCAATAGCTTCCCGTACATCATGGGGCCTCATTACCAGCAGACAAGTGGCAATGCTTTTCTCAGCCTCACTATCCAGTGCAAGGTGGAAGTAGCAGCTTTGTCAGGCCTCAGCTTATGTGGCGCATTGTGTGGGGGCAGTGGCTTGGGCTACACTGTGGAGCAAGTCTCCCATCCTGAGCTTTGAGTGCTGGTGTCTCCCAGCCTTGGCAGTTAGTAGAGACCACCTGGGTTGCTTTACCAACAATACATATTCCCAGCTCTACTCCTGGAGATTTTGACTCAGGAGTTGTGAGGTGGAACTGGGAAAGTTGTGTAATTATGAGGCTAAAGAGGGAGCTGCTTTGTGCTCTGTGAATGATGCCTCGAGGGGGCAGTGCCAAGTGGGTAAAAGCGAGCCCTGAACTGGTGTGTGACACCCACCCCTACACATGGAAAGAAAGCAGAGATTTAAAGCTGTGTTTATGGACAGCGTGCAGCTGCTACTTTCGCACTAGACCGTGGTTCACGGGGCTGTCTTCTAAAGCCCTGGATGCCAAGTGGGGTCAGGGCTCACTGGCGGTGACCACTTACTCCCCTGCTGGTTTTCCTTTTCTCTCAGAGAAATCCTTTTACTGCAAGTGAGCCCGTCTATATGGAATCAGGACGCTCAGGATACCTAGAATGTTTGAGAGCCTGGTGGGTGGCTGCAGGCTTTCTAAATATGATAGCACGCTGTGGGCGAGGATTCCCTGTTTTAAACCTAGTGATTCATGAGCTTATACGAAGCAGGAGACCCTGGCACTAGGAATGTGGAACAGGAAGAGAAGATTTGGTGGTGAAAAAGTATTATGCGGCTTCAGGATTTTTGGAAGTCAGTCAGTCGTTTTTAGTGTTGATGCAAGCTTTTCCTTTTTACTGTTCAACTTGAGAAAAATTAATGAGGGGATAATCATAGCTAAAGAAATGTATAGGGATTTGAAAATATTCTAGAGTAAGTAATGAAACTCTTGTTATCAGGAAAGCCAGAGATAGCAGGTGATCAAATATTTACTATAGCAGAGGGAGGAGATAAAGACTGGATCTGTGGAGCCGGAAAGGCTGGCGTGACTCACTCTCAGCATACTTTTATTCTTACATATCCTTTCATTGGCAGCCTGTTTGACGGAATTAATAATAAGAAAGTACCTGACAAGATGACACCCAATGCCTACATTTAGGGAACAGTTTCACAATATCCATGTGTCATTTCACCTTTCTGGCAAGATTTGAAAATCTTGTCAGTCTAATTAACTCACGATGACTTTGCACCCCTGGCTTCTCGTTCGTTTCACATGAACTTTGGTGTCAGACTATGAACTGCAGGGAATGTAAATCACATGAGTTCTGTTTCCAGTGGCCACATGATTGTCTGGAGACTTTTTCAGGCTTAGTACATTAACTATTATAGGCAGTTGGCCTCCATGTGACTGCTAAAACCTTGCCGCCACTTGGCTGTGCTTCCCCACATGAAAGTCGCTGATGACATCAGCCATCTGACAGTCACCCAGGGCAGTGATACATGCAACAACTTCCCCTTGCTAAGGAAGCAATTCTGTCACTGAACTTGCAGAATCACTTATCCGTGTCATTTGGCTTTGGCATCATAGGTTGATTTGGAATTTCGTGACTGTTGGAGCTGTCAGATGGTAAATCCTATGTGGGCCAGGAATTTTTCTTGTCCATTGCTGGGTCCCCAGTACCTTTGGAAAGTGCTTATATCACTATTGGAGCTCAGTATGTATGAGTGAGTGAGTGAATCCTCCCCGTGAAGAGCTGACAAGACATTTTTTCTTTTTCTCCCAGTTCATATCAGGTGTTGGTGCTTCCACTGGCCCTCCAGAGCATTTTTTCCTGTGATTATGAAGGAGCCACCTCATTCTTTAGCAATGCCTCTGATACTGCTGGATATGTAGCGGCAGAACTACTGGCCAAAGATGTTGCAGATGATACCCTGGAGATATCTATTGGAGATAGGCTATACTATGGGAAATATTATAACGCACCCTTGAAAACAGGGAATGATTACCATATTGTATTACGAATCACAAGTGAATGGAATAAGGTATAGTTCTTTAAGTGCTCTTATGAACTTGATATTTTCTTCTTCATATGAAATGTAAGCGTCTGAACATGTTTTCCGAGTATTTGAGATCAATGCCGCATGTCTAACCACTGGTATGTGTTCCTGACAGGTCGAATGCTTTGTTTTTTTAAAGAATGAGCAGGTGAAACTCTTGCATCTGGGGAGGACTTGATGGGTCTGCACTGGGACTTACGTGGTTTTGGCTCTTCTTAAGCTTCATAGCTGCCCTCATTCTGTTCCACTGCTGAGCTGGAAAGGAAGAACTTGCCTTGTTTTTATGGAAAGGAACATCTCGAGAAATCCTATCAGCTTCCCTGTACCCCTTCTAGGCTGCTGCCTCCTTTAATTCACTTGGGGAGCAGGCAGGAAGGGCAGATGAGCACATTTCTTTGGCTATGCCATACGCCCCACTCTTCCTTCTTTTGTCCTCAGAAAGACTGTGCTTTTCAAGCATTGCTTTTTTCATGAGATTAAGACATCAGTATTCATTAGATAAATGTAATGAACTAGACAAACAGAATAGATAAAAGCTACATCAGCCAGTTTGGGATAGAAAATCTTCCAGAAGAACTTTGCGGTAGTTAACCTGGGAGAAGTCTAAGCTTAGTGTACCTTCATATGTGTTGCTAATGAAATTAGAAAGCTTACATTAATACTAATAAAATATCTTGACTATTGATGTGTGTTTGAGATAAAAGTATAAAACCATATCACTGGTAAGGGCCACCACATATTTATTTATTAAAATTGTTTTATGTATTTGGTACTGGGTCTTGCTATGCAACTTGGGCTCCTAGTGACCTTCCTGTCTCATCTTCCCCAGCACTGCGATTACAGGCTTGTGCCACTATGCCTGGTTTTGGTGACTGGCTCAGCACAGGGCCAACATGGCATGTGGTACCAGGGATCAAACCTGGGTCATTGCACTTACCAGGTAGGCGTTTAGACTGCTGAGCTATCTCCCTGACCTGGTCACCACATATTAAAAGCAGACATTATTAAGTTCTGCATAGGACACAGATTTAATGTGCCATTGATATGCTTGAAATTAAACCAGTGCATACTTTTAAGCTATGTCCGAGTAGCAAAAAGCTTGGTAGTGCTTTGTGACTATGATGTTGGGATTAACAATTGGAAAGTGAAAGCCCAGAACTTTGGTATGAACTTTTAAAATACTAGATATCATAATGGGTACAGGGAGGTGCCTCATTGTGGTTTTGGTATGCATGTCCTCACTGCTTAGTGATGTCAAGCATCTTTTTGTGTGCTTTTTGGCCACTTGTATATCTTCTTTGCAGAAATATTTTTTCAGGTCCTTCATTTTTAAATTGAGTTGTTTGCTTTCTTATCAGTGATTTTTAGGTATTCTCCACATATCTTAGGTAGTTGGCCCTAATGTGATTTGAAATTTGTAAATATTTTCTTCCATTCTGTGAGTTGCATTTTTTATTCAGATTGTGTTCTTTGATATATAGAAGATTTTCATTTTGATGAAGCACAATTTGTCTGTTTTTCCTTTTGCTTCCTATACTATTGTAGTCATATTTAAGAAATCACTGACAAATTCAATTTTATGAAAAAAATTCCTCTACATTGTCTTTTAAGCATTTTACAGTTTTGAGTTTTACATTTAGATCTTTGATCCACTTTGAATTATTATTATTATTATTATTATTATTATTATTATTATTATTATTAGTTTTGTACTGGGGATTGAACTCAGGACCTTGTGCTTGCCAGGCAGACACTTATGCCACTAAGCCATATCCCCAGCCCATATTGAATTAATTTTTGTATATGGTGTTAGGTAAGAATTCAGCTTTTTAAAAAACTTCTATATCCAGGTTCTCTAGTACCACTTCTTGTAAAGATTTTTTCTCATTGAATATAAGGGTTCGTTTTTGGGATCTGTATTCTATTTCATTGATTTACACATCTGTCTTTATGTCAGCATTGTGTTATTTCTATTGTTTTTGAGATGGAGTCTTGCTACTTTGCCTAGGCTGGTATTGAACTCA
>PVKN010033666.1:0-12080 GCA_004027915.1 Capromys pilorides
TCAGACTGGCCTCAAACTGGAAGTAATCTACCTTCCTCAGCCTCTCTAGTGCTGGAATTACAGGTGTGCACCACCATGCCCAGGCCTCAAATACTGTGTTTAGAAACCGTAAATGCCAACAAGGAGGGCTTGAAACTGGTGCGGCAGTACATAAGGAGTGCAGATTTTTGAATTTTTTTTTTCTTCCATGTCCCTCCCCTAGCCCCAGTGCTGGGGATCAGATCCTGAGGGTGTCTTGCATGCTAAACCAATGCCATGAGCTACATCAGCTCCTGAACACAATTTTAAAGTATTAGTGCCATAGCTATCACGCATATATAAATGAGGACAGGCATGTCACGGTTGCCGCTACATTACTTAGAAGAGCCAGGCTGAGAATCCCGTCATCGAGTAGGCTGTCACAAGGGTTGAGGCCTCAGTGGAATGTTCTAGGGAAGTTCCGGTTTGATCAGGGCTGTGTGCATCTGGTGTTTTGTTTCCTGCGTTCCAGAGCCCATCTGCACTCAGGAGTGGGCTCCAGCTCTCCCTCTGAGAGTGAAGGGAGAAGTATCACCCACGATCATGGTTCTGTTGTCCTATTCTGTGGTTCATTTACGCTTAAACATTCAGATTTCCTACCTGTCCCCAGCATTGCCAAGAAACATGTAGACTTTTGACTGTTAGCGTAAACTTAATTGTCCATTTGGGGACCTGGACTTGATCATCTACGTTTATGCTGTAATTTAAACAAATGCAGTTTTAAGTAGCTTTGCTGCGAATCCTGTGGTTTGTACAACACTGAGCCAACTATAGTGAAAAACATCAGTGGTGTTCAGTGGGTAAAGGCCAGAGAGAATATGACTTGGCTTTCGCTTACCAGGGGTAAGTGATTTAACGGAATTACAAGCAGCGTAGCGCTCTTGTATTGTTTATGCAGCAGTATATTAAAACTAAAACTGATAATTTTGAATTAAGTAGGTTCCCTCCCGTCCCCTCCAATTTCAGTTATTTCCATTGTTTTCAAATTAATTTTGTGATTTTTGCCCAGACAGAGTGAAGGCCATTTGTGGGATGTGTTGAAATGTTTAAGAAAGAATTCATAAATAATTTCAGTTGATTTTTGTTTTAATAATATGCAGTGATCTATTGAGTAAACGTACTACTCTTCATTGATAGCTTATACAGCTTGATACTGTAACTGATGAAATTCCATGGTTCCCTTCTTTATAGTACCAAGGACAGGAAAATTTTACTTCTATAGTGATAGACATATAGTTACAAACCCTTGATACAAGTAAAATATCTTGTAGTCAGTGTGATACACATGTTTATTTTCCTTATTAAACCGTAACTGCATTTTCGGAAGTGGAGGTGACACCAGGGATTGGGCCCTGGGCCTCTGCACCAAGCTCCATCCTCAGCCTCCTTGTTACTGTTCTTTTGAGGCAGGGTCTCCCTAAGTCACTGACTGCCGAGGCTGGGCTTACACTTGAGGTCCTCCCTCCTCAGCCTCCTGTGTGCTGCCGTGTGCCCCCGCGGCCCACTCGTAATCACTTCTTCCTAGGAAATTCTTGGAGGGAAAGTTTAAAATCATAAAATTGATACAAGACGTAGCCTTCGGTCCACACGAAAGCTGTCGTCTGTTTTTCTTTGTAGGCCAGAAGTCGAAAGTTTGGATTTGTTGCTTTAAGATAAATTGCTAAAGCTTTTAGCTGTACTTTTAAAAATTCGGTAATTTTTATTATTGAAGACTTATTGCTATAATGAACATTTGGAAGGCTTGGTTAAAAATTTGAAAGTTAGAAGGATGTCTCAGTGCTTTCATAAGGTTTAGCTTACTAACATGTAAAGAGAGCTGCCTTTTGTGAGTTGGCTGTAGATACGTGGGCTTATTTTTAGACTTTTAATTCTTTTCAGTGATCTGTGTCTGATCTGTATGCCAGAATCACACAGAAGATTAGCTGTGAGGTAAGTTTGGGAATCGTCTAGTGTGAGTATCTCTTTATCAAGGACTGTTGTGGCTGTTCCCGTTCTCTTATATTCCGTATGAAATTCAGGATTGGCTTGAAAGTCACTGTGACAGTTGAATTTGTGAATTATTCGGGAGCTTGTCATCCCGGCAATCCTTTACTCTTCAGTCCATCGCCTGGATTGTCTGTGCATTTTTTTTTTTTAATTTTATTTATGTATTTATTTGTTTGCTTGTTGTGTTTGTTTGTTTCTTTATTTATTTATTTTGTGGCTGGCTCAGCCTGCCCTGGTGGTGGCGCTGGCGCAGCATGTGGTGCCGGGGATCGAACCGCAGTCCCTGCAGTTGCCTGAGCCTTCCAAAGCAGGCGCTTTAGACCACTGAACCATCTCGCCGGCCCAGGTCTTTAATTTCTTTCAGCAATGTTTTGTAGCTTTCCGTGTGCAAGTGTTTTGCTTTTCTTTGGTTTCACTTATTCCTAGGTGCTTTATTCTTTTTGACATTGTAGATGGAATTCTTTGCTTTACTTCCTCTTCAAGTTATTCATCGCTAGGGTTTAGAAATAGGACTGACCTGTGTATAATGATACACGTGTTCCTGGCATCTACAGTGAGATCGTTGTATCTTTTTCTTTCCAGTCTGGGTATCTTCTGTTTCTTTCCCTTGCCTCATAGTTGGCAATTCAGATTCCAGTACGATACCAGATAGAAATATTAAGAGCTGACATCCTGGTTTTGTCAATGATTATTAAGGGGAAAGTCTCTCACCATTAAGCGTGACGTCAACAGTGGGCTTCTCTGTAAACGCCCTGTGTGGGGTGAGGAAGCTCCCCTCCAGCCATTAGTTTCTGATGGCGTGTGTTTTAATGAACAGATGGAAAGATACTATTGAGTCGAGTTGTAAGGTCGAAATACGTCGTGTCGGAGCTGGTTTCTAAATCTCCACAAGACACTAATGAAGTTGAAGCCGTGGAAGCTCGTGTTGACCGTTTTAAAAAGCACTTTAATTGATATACATTTCATGGTTCCTAAGTCTATTAAACTGGCTCTCTTCATTAACCCAAGTTAATTTGAGTGTGTGTTCTCTTGCCTGAAGATACAGACGACAGAGGAGACAGAAGAGAATTGGCTTCTGTTGCAGAGCTTAGTTTAATGACTCATTACTTGACCTTGAACTCTAAGGCTCATATGTTCTAGAGTATGGCAGGGATTCCAGGGTGTGGACTTGGGGGGCTTCTGTCTCCCTGCCAGGCACCTGGGAGCTATTTCAGCTCCTCCCTCCGTCTGCCTCACTGTGAGCCTGGTGGTCCCGAAGCCTGCGCTGTCAGTTACACAAGGGGCGTGTGTCACAGGGTTGCTGTGGTGGGGGAAGAAAGAGTCTCAGAGACAGGACTTGGGGGCTGGGTGTGGTGGCACACACGTGCCTGTAGTCCCAGTGCTGGGGAGGCCGAGGCAGGAGGAGCCTGGGCTATAAAGTGAGCTCGAGGCCAGCCTGAACTGCACAGCAAGACCCATCTCAAAGCAGAACAGGTAACAAGACTTGGTGCTTCATCTGCAGCACTGCCCAAGAAGATGTTGGGTTTCTTTGTTTTCTCTTCATCCTTCATGTGCACCTAGTGGGGACATCTGCCTCATGAGTGTCACTGCTGTTGGAGACCTTCACAGTGGTACACAGACATGGCTGTGAGCTGGCCTCAGTGGTAGACACCCACCTGCAGAGGCACGCAGGGCCACCTAGAAAACTCGCTCCTGTTCTCAAGACCGGCTCTGGGTGAACCTGAGACTCCTTTATACAAACACAAGGCACAGATTCTTTTTTTTTTTTTTTTTTAATGCCTGGCTTAGCCTGCCCTGGGGGTGGGGCTGACTCAGCCTGTGGTGCCAATGACCAAACTGTGGTCCCTGCGCCCGCTCCCAGGCACAGATTCTTAGAATGTGGCTCATCATGATGAGTGTAATCATGCCGAAATCCCTTTAGGAGATAATGACAGTAACATAAGGGGAGGGAAAACTCAGTATCACTTGTACATAAATAACACATCCCCAGGTAGCCGGAAGATCACTGGTGAATTTTCCATTTTGACTAACTTGTATTAGATGGACCCTGATTAGCTTTTTTTTTTTTTTCCATGAGTGATATTGCTAATGCAGTATTTGACTGAATACTTAGAGTTTTCTAATTTTGTACATACGCCTCCAAGGACCTTGGCTAATGGCTATATTTTTAATAAATCTTACGAATGTGCTGAGCAAATGTTGATAATCACCAGTGCAAGTGTGGATCTCAAGAATAATGAGGTTATGAACCAAGATTTGGTTAGACTACATCTATAACGTATAAATGTAGATAATATAGTTTGAGAAAGCAGCTTTCAAAAAGGCGCACTCCGCTTCAGCGATGAGATGACCATATTCACTATTGTTTATAACGAATGTTCCTAGGAATAGTGAGATCTCCGATAATTAGTCATTGAATATTTGAATAATGATTGCAAGTTTAAATCTATGGTGAAAATTATAGGAACTTCTCAAATAAAAAATTGCCCATGTTTTATAATTCTGTTTTACTTCATACATAAAGGTAAGATGAAAATAAATCTCCTGACCCTAGTTAATCATCTTAATAAAATTTGCTTAGAGAAAAATGTAGGCAGGAGAGTCTCAAAGGTGCATCTTTCTGCGAGGCCTGGTGTTGCACACCTGTAATTCTAGCCCTCAAGGAGCTGAGGGAGGAGGTTGTTGCGAGTTTGAGGCCAGCCTGGGCTACATAGCCAGACCCTGTCTCAGAAAGAAAGATTCCCTCCTTCCCTCCCTCTCTCCCACCTCTCTTCCTCCCTCTCTCCTTTCCTTTCTCGTTCTCTCCTTTTCACCTGGGCATGATGAAGAATGCCTGTAATCCCAGCTTCTCATGAGTTTAAGATGGGAGGAAACAGTTCAAGGCGAGCCTGGATAGCTCTATCTCCCAAACAACAACAACAGTGAACTATATCTGTATTTGTATGTATCTGTCTTTGCCAGGAATGCAGCTCGGTGGACAGCTTGGTCATGCACAACACCCCGAGCTCCATCCCCAGCATCGCCCAAAACCAAAACCAAACAACTTCTGCTGGGCATGGTTGGCACACATTCCATAATCCTAGCCCTCAGGAGGTGGAGGCAGGAGTGTCACATCAAGTTCAAGGCCAGCCTGGAAAAAAAGAAAAGAAACTTCTCTCTGGTGTTTATAGGCTCATTTGCTCCAGGGATGTGCAGGGGTCACCAGTGGTCACAGGGTGTTTACTGTCAGGACGCAGCGGCGGCAGCGGCTGTCTACCCGAGCCTGGTGGTCCTGAGAGCTCCCTTCCTGCCTCTGAGCCTTGCATCGCTGGGACACGGAGGGAGCATCTCCGCTTGCCCTGCAGCCGCTTCTCCACCCCAGGTGTTTCTCTTCCTGCTTGCTGTGTTCAGATTCCATATTTGGGGACAGGTTTCCCAGTCCTGTTCCCTGGCTTGGGAAATTGCCATGACCAGGGTAGTTTGCCTTAGAAGGAGCTGTCGGAGGTCCCAGCACGTGGTACCCAGAGGCACCAAGCGGAACACACTCTGAGCAGCTGTGTTCCACATTCCCTTCAGGTTGCTGATCCCACCTGCTGCGCAGGAAGTAGCCGGTACTTAGATGTCACCTGCCTGGTGCCTGTAAGGGTAGAACATGGATTTTACCCAAACATCTAAGAGCTTTTGCTGTACAGCTGCAGTACGAGTGAATCATCCTGCGGGCAGAAGGTGTGGCTGATGGGTGAAGTGTGAGTGTTGGGAGACAAGTGGGATCAAGTTTGCTAATTAACAAGTAGGCATGTGTCCAGATCGCTGCCCCTACAGGGACGCTTCGTTGGACGTTTGCACCTGGAGCTCCTTCCCCACCCCCACCCACCCTCAAAGCTTGGGGCAGTTTTGCAAAGGAGCCCCTCTGTGTGTGGTTGGAACAGTGAGTACTAGAGAGCTTGCCCTGTCCTGTCCTCTAGGGGCGAGTGGGTGACCTCGAAACTGGATGTCACCGGCAGCCTTGGGCAAGAGGAACTTGGGTTGTGGGCTTCTCCGGCTACTTGGTGTGCATCTGTGTCAGTGTCTGTTTTCGTTATTTATTCATCTAGGTAGGCTAATTTTTCAATCCTGTTTTGTTTCTCTTATTTTGATCTAATTTGGAAATTTAATAAGCCGTTCCTGCCAAACTTCCCCTTGGACCAACATTTTTCTAGGCTGCTTGATTAAATTATTAGGCAAACACAGGGTTTGGGCTTGGTGTTGCTTCCCCTGGTGTCCGAGTTTGACAGAGGAATACAGCAATTGTCAGACATAAAAAATTGACCTTGTCATTAGGTTATCTTCATGTTTGGGCATAATGAGTGCCATCTGTTTTCATTTAAGGACAACATTTTCACACGAGTATGGTCAGGACAGGAGTCAGATTTTTTCCCACTGTATATTATTATATCAGACCATTAATTATAAGTATATAGACTGAGTGATGAGCTACAACAGAAATCTAGGGTACGTTTTTCCACATCATGCGGTATTGATCATTTTTCACTTTCAGGGCCCCAAAGTGATGGCCTACACATTGACGCACCAAATGGCCTGTGACTTAGATTTGTACTGTCCTTCCTTTTGGAAAGCCAGCAACTGGAAATCTCCAAAGATGAACTCTTAGGCCATTTCTAACTTGGAAGTAAAGTCAGATCACTTTTGTAAAGATCACATAATGCAGATTTTTAAGAGATATTATGAGTACCATGTTATGTATTATATTCTATTTAAGCCATTTATGTAAAGTTAAATATGTGTTTTGCATTAAAAAGTGTCTTACACATTCAACCATTTTTTTTTCTTTTTAATTTTTATTTTAAAGGCTAGGGCTTTTTTTTAAGGCCAGCTAATTGAGCTGGCCCTACAGAGGTTTTTGTTTGTTTTTTGAGACAGAGCCTCACTGTGTAGCTTAAGCTGGCCTTGCATTCACTGTGTAGCCCAGGCTGACCTTGAGAACTCACAGCAATCTTCCTGTTTCAGCCTCCTAAATGCTGGAATTATAGAGGCACACTACCACACCTGACCTCAACCATCTTTATATCATGATTATTCCATTTTATATTAAAAAATGGGCCACAGAGATAGCTCAGTAGAATGAGCACCTGCTTGGCAAGGCCCTGAGTCCAGTCCTAGTAGTGCAAAAATAAGAACCAGGCACAGGCACAGTACAGCATGCCTGTAATTGCAGCACTCTGGGAGGATGAGGCAGGAGGATCACAAGTTCCGGCTCAGCTTGTGTGATTTTAGTGATACTCTGTCTCAAAAATAAAAAATAAAAGGCTAGGGAGGTAGCTCATTACCATGTCCCTAGGTTCACTGTTCAGTAATGGAAACTGTGGGGTTTTTTTGTTTGTTTGTTTGTTTGTTTTTTTTTGTGGTATCAGGGATTAAACTCTGGTCCTTGCATGTCTTGCCAGGCAGGTACTTACACTGCTGAGCTATCTCCCCACCCCACTGGAAACATTTTTATTTTATTTTTTTGTGCAGGGTCTCACTACGCAGCTCTGACTCATAGTAATCCTCCTGTTTTCTGCCTCCTAAGTGCCGGGATTACAGGGATGGGAACATTTTTAAATGAATTTAAACTTTTTTTTTATTTTTTTATTTATTTTTTATTTTTTATTTTTTTTGTCTTTTCGAGACAGGGTCTCGCTATGCAGTTCAGGCTGGCCTTGAGCTCCCTTTTGAAATCCAGGCTGGTCTCGAACTTGCACCGATCCTCCTGCCTCAGCCTCCCAAGTGCTGGGATTAGCGTACGCCACCATGCCCACCTTTAATTTTTTATTTTGACATGAATTTATTCTTATTTCTAATTTATTTATTTACGTTTGGAACAAGGGATTGAATCCAGGACCTTGCGCTTGCCATGCAGGCACTTACGCTGCTGAGCTACGTCCCTGGCCTGACCTGAGTTTAGTTTTGATTAGTAACCTTTTCACTTCACTGTCCTGAATATGACTTAAGACCTCTCTGTTTAGTTCAAAATAGTTTTGGTGCATTTTTGTTACTTTTGGAAATTAAGTCCAAGTAGCCTTATATGAAAGGTAGCCTTACGTGGAGAGCCTTATTGCAAAGACATTAGAATATTTAATTTGTCATATTTTTTCTAGAATTCAGAATGTTGGATATTTTGGGACATATAAAAATTTGAGAAGAGTTCTCTATTTAGTTATGGGTGAAATGTATTAAGTACACTGAGAATAACTCTATGCTTTGTGGTGTCTCTGTTGCATAAAGCTGTACCGTAGTCTCCTGGTGGCACTGTCTTGATGAAGTGCTTCCGTGGATCACTTTCTGTGTGTGTCTGCGTGGAGACCCTTGCCTTAAAGCTGAGCACTTGTGTGGTCAGGTCGTTTTCCCGGTGACCCATCTTTTTGTGCAGTTGGTGAATGCAGGCCTGACACTTTCCAGGGAAGCAAGAAGATGAAATGTCCTTTTCTTATAAATAACCTAAGCGTGGATTAAAGAATATTTTCAACGTGTAAAGCCTTTGTGGAAAGAATAATAATGTTTGGCGTGTACTGCTAAGGACAGCACGTGATAGAACAGATGACCTACGTGCTGGTTCCAACCAGGACTTGTATTGGTCCTGCTCTCCACGGGCGTGGTTATTAAATGCGCATGTGGTCAGTTTACAGGTTCAACTGTGTGTCCATCACTACTGCTGGCTGTTGTCAGTGACCACTTCCTGCGTCACGAGGTGGTAGAGGTACTGGTAACCAATAAGGCAAGTCCTTTGGATAATCAAGATGGATTTAAGGTAATGACTGCATCCGTCCTCAGATATTTCTCATACGAATGATGGTTTATGGTTATAGTGTTTGTCTTCTAATAAAGAGATTCTAAAAATCAGCTCAACTGATGTAATTTTTTTTTGCATTTCATAGAGAATCAATAAAACATGTCATTGTTTCACTCATAACTTTTCTTCCTTGGCTATGTTATCTATGTATTTATGTCAAACCTTTAATACCTACAAAGGTACATCAATTACATTTAACTCATGGTTGAAGCTTTTTAAAGCTCCTTAAGGAAATAATATTTTATAAGAAACTAACTTTGTTATGATATAAATATGTTGAATGCACATCTGGGAAAAATTCTGTACAGCCTGGTCATTTGAAGAGATAATAAATCTTGACCTTGAGAACCACCTCCAGCCGGTGTTACATACATGTCCTTATCTGTTGAGTTGGTTTCATTAATTAGTGCAGTTCATTCCTTATGGACTCTGTGCTGTTCTCAACCAAAACTTCATATTTATTTATTTTGTTTATTTAAGCTTTATTTATGGGGCCGGCGAGATGGTTCAGTGGTCTAAAGCGCCTGCTTAGGAGGGCTCAGGCCACTGTGGGGACTGCAGTTCGATCCCCGGCACGACATGCTGCGCCAGCGCCACCACCAGGGCAGGCTGAGCCAGCCACAAAATGAATAAATAAAGAAACAAACAAACACAACAAGCAAACAAATAAATAAAATAAATAAAATTTAAAAAAAAAAATAAATAAACTTTATTTATATTACGGCCAGCTGGTGCCAGGGATCGAACTGTGGTCCCTGCGGTTGCCTAAGCTTGCCTAAGCAGACGCTTTAGACCGCTGAGCTATCTCACTGGCCCCCCAAAACTTCATTTTGCAGTAAAGGATCGCTGGATGAAGCACACCAGGTTTCTCCTTGCCACCAGGGCGTGTGTCCCTGTAGGTCGAGGAGCCACCGGTTGATCTCGATCTTCCCTTGACTTGCATGCATATTGTTTTAGCTCTCTCTTTACTCCTGGCTGCCTGAGTCGAGCACCTTTTCCTCCGCCTACTCCCTCTGCCATCCTGTTCCTGTGTTGGAGCCAGCAGAACACAGACTGAAACAGCCTAAACAACATCTCTCCTTTGTGGTGGGTGTCAGGTGTTTTTCTCCCAGCAATGGGACAGTAGCTATGACATTCTCAGTGACAAAAATGCCTCCTAGGCCCTTTCATTTCCCCTGCAAAAACTCCTCTCTCTGCCTGAACACCCCCGATCCTCACTCCACACCCTCACACCCTCACCCTTGACCCAGGTTGATCTTCCTCACAAGGCCCAACAACATGGTGGACACAACCCCAGGAAGAAAGCTGACAGGGTCAGGCAACCTTTTCCTGGTGGCAGAGCCTTGAGCACCTCAGCAGATCCTGGCAATGAGTTTAACTGTCGAAAGCACCCCTTTAGGAGTTCTCACTGGCAGTGGTTCAGCCGGAGCTGAGCACCCTTTCGGTGTCTCCTTGGCCCTGGTGTGAAACTCTGCAAACCACACTGCCCTCCAGGTTTCCTTGGACTTATTGTTGAAGTTATTGCTTCAAAAATTGAGCGTAAACTCTTAAAAACAGTGGGGCATCACAAGAAATGTGCAATAATTGTGTTTCAGAGAGGAGGCCGTTCGTCAAGTAACACTTGCAGCCATCAAAGTCATGGTGTGGAAGCCTCGAATTTTTCTTGAGTTTTTTCTCCATATTTTATTTTTAGAGCTAATCAAGTTTTTGTTTTCTTTTACAGAAAAAAATAATAGAAAATGTCAGACCGAACATTATATGGTTGAATTATTTTTCACAAATTTAAGAAAAGTGTAAGCCAGTCTGAATGATTGAAATTTTGGTTACCTGAGATCTTTAATGTTTTGGCAGAAGTAAGAATTCTCACAGGTCAGCTCTGTCCCCATCTTGCCGTGAGATCCCAGGTGGACAAGGTGATGCACTGTGACCGAGTCCCACCCTCCGTCCCTTCTGAAGGCCTCGGGTGAGGCCTGTCAGCACGGCCCTTCGTTTGTGTCGGGCTTGTGAGGACAGTGAGCTGCGGGGTGCTCACCCCCGAATGGGCTTTGGCTCAGCTGCCTGAGCAGTGCAGCCTCTTCAAGGCCAGGGCGTTCCTGTGCGTGCGGGTGGTCCTGCCTTGCAAGGAACATCGAGGTGTCCACGCTCTGCCAAGTCCAGGAGAATTTGTGGAGGGAGCGGTGGAACTTGTTTTTTGATTGTTTTTGAGACAAGGTCTTGCTGTGTAGTCCAGGCTGGCCTTGAATTCACTTTGTAGCAACTTCTTCTATTGGATGTAGTTAGCCTTTTGTGAGACAGGCTCTCAACATGTAGTCCAGGTTGGACCTGACCTGGGTAGCTAAGGATAGCCTCAAACTTGTGGTGCTCCTTCTGCCTCAGTCTTCCGAGTGCTAGCATTATAGGCCCACATGTGTAATTGCCCAGAGTTTGAGGCCAATCTGAGTTCCAAAGTGAGTTCAAGGCCATCTTGAACTGAAGGACTAGCAGGACCCTGTCTCAAACAAAACAAAATAAAATTGATTTTAAATAGTATATAAAAGTAATAGAATGCATGTACTAGACAATGTGGAAAATAGAAGAAAGCCCACAGCTGCCGGATCATGGTAACAAGTTTCCAAGGACCCTTGCTTCATTCTTTCTTCCTTTGTTCCTGTGCTGGGCTCTCCCTAAATGTATGGAATGTGTATGTTCTGTAAGGAGCTCCTGTAGGCGAAGAACCCGGAGGTCAGGTTAGAGGCCATCAAGTAGCCCCTGGGAGGTCTCAGAGAACTCGAGGCACCCTGGAGGGACGACTCTGCATTCACCTGGGAGATTCTTCAGGCTTTGCAGGACTTGTAGGACTCAGTGTGTACCAAAGCGGGAGAACAGGCCTGGGGCACCTGTGTTCTGTTCAGGGAGTGAACAGAAAGTGTGAGGGGTGCGGGGTGAGAGGGGCCAGTCAGGAAAGGCCTCGTGTGCCAGCCGAGGAGGCGGGTGGTGCCCTGCGGGCACACAGCCCTGGGTGGACCTAAATGCTAGGAATTGCCTTGGCGGGGTTTGAACTTAGAGGTAAATTGCTGTCGGCTGTGGCAGAGGTGCAGCGAGACGAGGGACTGCGGGGTGGTGGTGGGGGACCCTCAGGGAAGTAGTGTGGTCCAGGGCGGAGACAGGATGGGGGAAGCAAAGGTGTGCACACGTGGCCTGCACCGAGCTGGGGAAGAAGAGGGGCCGGGGCCCCAAAGCCTTGCCCCGTGATCCACCTTCAAGCAGCACCCCTCGGCACAGTCGGCTG
>PVKN010033667.1:0-11989 GCA_004027915.1 Capromys pilorides
TATCTGGTGCCTTATTCCTTAGGAAAAGTATTGTTGATTAGAATATTTTAGCATGGTGCCAGGAAAATAACTCAGGAGAATAAGCACTTGCCTGGCAAGTGAAGGGTCCTCAGTTTAATCCCCAGTACTGTAAAGAGTAAATTAGTACCATGGATGGATTTGGATGATAAATGTGAACATCCTACCCTGGACGTTTTAAGGAGTCTGGAAAGAGGTTGTGAGAAATACAGAGAGGAGGAAAATAGCAGAAAATCTACGTTCTTCCTTCTGTAAATATTTGGTAGCCATTGGAAGTTGTTTCAGATGCTGTTAAGGAAGCTGATACTTAACAGAATGATTTTCTTGAGACAACCGAGAAAGCATTAATTTTCTGACCTGGTAATGTGAGTGGTTTAGAGAGTTAGAGCTGCCAATCAGCTGAGGGTTCTATGTTCACTTTAGACAGAAATCAGGAATTGACCAAGCACGTCTCTGCTAGCAGCTCAGGGCTTGAAATCTGAATGACCCTCAGCCCTTGCTGTTAAAGCTGTGTACTCCAAGCCGCCAAGTGTCATAAATGCACTCTGCTGTTTCCAGAGGGGGTCACCATGGCTCCTATGCCACTGCTAGATGCTGCCACAGGTGAGTCCTCTTTGTCCCCATGCTGGTCTGTCCAGATTTCTTTAGTTCTTCAGGGCTAGCCACCCCTAGTGTTTGTTCTTCTAGCTCTTCCCTAGCACAATCAATTTGTTTGTACTACTTTGGTATAAAAATTCTGAGCAGATTTATGAGAACTTACAAGTCCCACTATCTCACACCACAAGTAGATGTACAAAACCACCAGACAGGGGCCGGCGAGATGGTTCAGCGGTCTAAAGCACCTGCTTAGGAGGGCTCAGGCAACTGTGGGGACTGCAGTTCGATCCCCGGCACCACATGCTGCGCCAGCGCCACCACCAGGGCAGGCTGAGCCAGCCACAAAATGAATAAATCAAGAAACAAACAAACACAACAAGCAAACAAATAAATAAATAAATAAAAATTTTAAAAAAAAATTAAAAGAAAAAAACCACCAGACAGTTTTTATCTGAAAAGTTCCAATAGTATATCATACTAGGTTTGCAACTGAGAAGTGCAAAAAGAGGGCCACTTCTTCAGCTGCAACACACCTGTGACTGGTTCAAATGCAAGCCCACCCATAGGTCCAAATCCAGTGCTACCAGTTCATTCTAATTGAAGTCTAATGATATGGAACCAGTGGCCATGAACTCAATCCTCTAAAGCTGTGAGCCAGATTAAACTGCTTGTCTTTTAAGTTGTATTTGTTAGCTTGTGTGCCTCAGTCATGAAAAAGCTGACTAACATAACACTTACCCTCAGCCTCCTCTGTAAGAGATCTCTCTCCTAGTATAGTAACATTGGTTGATAGACTTCGAAGTAGGTTGTGAGGTAACACAACACACTAGGTCCGAAAATCACAAAATCTTATTCATTGCCTGGATAATATAGACCTCCAATATCTGTGGTGAGTCTCCCTCAGTGCCTGTACTCAAGCACAAAGATGGTTCAATGAGTGTGTGTGTCACACTTTCATATCTAAAATGCTTGTTTGGTGACACATGGAGGAATTCATGCTGTGTTTCCACATCAGGGAGTCGGGAACTTTCCAGTGACACAGTGATAAGAGGTCATTCTGAGTCTCAAAGAGATGAGGAAGGGTTTGATACCAAATGAGGACACCCTTCCTGCCCTTATCAGGGACAGGCAGAGGAGAGTTTGTTTCCCAGGAGAAGCAAAGTATCTGTGGCACTGACATATCACACAGCCTGGAGCAGACTGCTAGCTCCACAAGGTGTGCTGTTGTGTGAAGAAAAGATCAGGCTGGGGTCATGGATGAGCAGAGCCCAAGGCGATGGCAAGACAGGTAGGTTTCAAAGTCATCTGGAGTGAGCACAGTAGCATCATAGTGATGTCACCTCCTAATGTCCAATCAGAGAACTGATGCTCACAACTCCAATCCTCAGAGGACCAAAACCTTGGGCAATGTGACAAAGGCTCAGCTCTGCCACACGATGCCATGGTCTCTAGGTTTCTCTGTGCTGTGGCTGTGTTTCTCTTGGGAGCAGGTAAGCCCTGCAGACAAGGAGCACGTCCCTGTTCTAGATTTGCTGTCTCCTGAAATCTACAGTTAGTCATGAGAGTGCACCTCAGGCTCCCTCCTGGGTTCATTCTCTGTCTGCTTTTCCCATGGGGTTAGTGTTCACTGAAATCATCCAGATCCCGGGACACAGGATTAAAACAAAAGGACAGCAAGTGACACTAAGATGCTCCCCTCCGTCTGGGGAACAGAGCGTGGCCTGGTAGCAGCAGGCCATGGGTCAGGGGCTCCAGCTCCTCTTTGCATATTACAATGAATTGCAGAGAGCAAAAGGAAACATCTCTCAGCGATTCACGGCGCAGTTCCGGGGCTCTCTCTCTGTACGGAACATCAGCGCCTTGGAGTTGGGGGACTCAGCGGTGTATCTTGTGCCAGCAGAGTGCACAGCTCTCCAGAGTCCCCTGGATCCTGTGCACAAACCTGCTTCCAGCATGTAACAGCCTCATGTCTGACACAGGCCTGAAAACCTAGGGACCAGGCAGGAGTGGTGGGGCTCCCCT
The DNA here is from genome assembly GCA_004027915.1 of Capromys pilorides. Classification (NCBI taxonomy): domain Eukaryota; kingdom Metazoa; phylum Chordata; class Mammalia; order Rodentia; family Capromyidae; genus Capromys; species Capromys pilorides. Next base: position 2,638 of record PVKN010033667.1, read on the forward strand.
GTAACCCCAGCTGTTCTGAGGGCTGGGACAAGAGGATCACAAGCTGAAGGTCAGCCTGGGCCACTTATTGAAACTGCACTTCTCTATTAAAAAGGAACAGCTCCATAGCTCAGCTCAGTATAAAAGCCCTACATTGAATCTGCCTCCTACCTGCGTTCCTCGTCAATATTTATTGTGTCACTCCCAGCTCTAAGACTCTGTTGCTCTGCTGACTTCTCTTTTCATAGGAAGAACAATGAATATCATTGACACAATTTAATAAGCCTTTCCTCAGGGTCTTGGAATAGCAGGCATCACTGCTTTCCATCTGTACAGGATTCCTCTCACCAGAGATGCAATGAACTATCATCAGTGACCTCAGTTTTGTGTGCACCCCACTTGTTCATTAATGTGAGCAACTGTGTCTTCATAGTCATGGTCAATTACCTCACCTGGAGTCTCCCAACTGCCTGCAAGACTTTGACAAGGAAAAAAGAACACAGGACAGTAACAGTCACCTAGGCCTGAGACCTTGTGTCAGTGAAAGTCTTCAGCATAACTGTTCTTTTCCCCAACCCTGCCCTAGGGACGTAATAGAGCTGGACACCTGATTACAGGCCCAAGCAATGAAGTTAAAAATCAATAAAAAAATTAATTGAGCTCAATAACAGTGCCTTAGCCCTCATGGCACTAAAAAGAACTTTACGTATGACACCCAGAACTTAAGGGAGCACAAATGTATTTTGCTCACAGTTCCCATTAGCTTCAGTCCACACTTAGGTGACTCCAAGGCTGAAAAGCCATGGCAGACAGGCCTGACAGAGGACACTGCTTAGCCAATGGCACCCAGAGAACAGAGGAAAGGGGGGCTAGGGTGAAGAACTCAGTTTTCAGGCTGGCTTTGTCAGCCTCTGCCCACCACACCCCTCCTAAACACAGGAGACTTTTCCAGGACATTCAGATAGAAACCATACTTGATTCTTCATTTCTAAGTATAAAAATCTGGGAAAAACCTGTGAAATCTAGAATCAATCTTTATAAAAACACTATGTAAATTTTGGTAATAATTCAGTGCGAACTATGAAAAACTTTGGGTCTAATTGAAAAGAGCTCTGGAATGAAGTGTTTCCAGGTGGGCTATCTTGCAAGGGTCCCACTGTTGTTTTATGGTCCTTGTCGTTCTGGCTTACCTTTTATTATTTTTGGCTATGAAACGAAATGGTGTGGAGTTTGTTTTCTTTCAAAATGTAGTGTTGCTTGACACAAATGTTTTGTTTCGTTTGTCTTTTGCTCTGTGACTTTATGTCTGGATTTAGTCTGGTGGGTTTGGGGATGCAGAAGAATGGAGATGTGCCCAGAATGAGGGGTTCAAATCCCTTTCCTGGCTGGTTTAATCTATCCTGAACTCATGGCTGCAGAAGGTGGATTCAAGGAGACTGAGAGTTATTGGCCACTAGGTGACGCTTTCCTCCAGCGAAAGCTCTGAGGCTAGGTCCCAAGCAGGTTAGGGGAGTAGGGGTCCTGTGGAAACTCAGCCCTCCTCTGAGGTGGGAGCTTGACTGTGAACAGAGATGCTGACTAATACCATGTTCAAGCTGATCCCCATTTGGTTTGCACCACAGCATCCTGTGTTTGGTATTTCTAAGTATGATTTTAACAGGTGATTTCAATGTTTAAAATTTTCTTATAGTAAAACACACATTGCCACCAATGTCCTTCAAATACTCCCCCTTGCTCCGAACACAGTTGTCCATCCTGGCTCCTTTCTGAAGCAGGTCAGAATGTCCTCTTGCCTGAATGCTTTCATCTTTTTTTTTTTTTACTTTATTAACATGCTGAGTTTATTTCACATGTGTATTTTTCTCTACCACTTCCATGTCTGATCTCCACTACTACTATGTCTTATCACAATATTCCATACATGCTTAAGACCATGTCAGTGGGGGAGTGCCATCTTTCTAAACTAAACAGGCATTTCAGGCAACACATTCTTGACAATGGGACCTGGACAACATTTATCAAACACAGTAGCAAGTGTTACAGAAATGAGAGAAGATGGAAACGTTGAACAAACTGTTCAAACTGTTTGCTTAAAGCGACTGCCTCTACGGCCAGGGATCTTGGAGAGCCTCCTGGTCAGTCATCTGGAAGCAGTTCTTCACAGAACTGATGGATTTAGAGTCCACTTGGGAAAGAGAAACACCTTTTTCTATACTTTGCTGGCATTTTGGCTTTAATGTCTTCTACAGACCTAGGTACTTTTGCTGCTGAGGAAGATGAGGAGGAGGAGCAGGATGGGGATGAAAATGATTCGATGATGTTGATAATGATATTGATGATGAGGAAACTGAAGATACAGCTCCACTGAAGAACTCAATACCAGATACTCTAGCTACAAATGCACCAAAATCTACAAGAACAAAAATGACTCAAAAGGATCAATGCCAAGTTTAAAAATGAAGCAATCCTTAAGAAACACAGGAAGAGAGCTGAAACAACCTGCATGTTTTTAGGTGCACTGTCCGGATGCCTCAGTTTTCTGAATTGTTTCAAACTCTTTGCTTCTCATGGTTGCTTTTACATTAGGAAAAAGCTAGAATTAGAAAAAGCTAGAATTGGCCCAGTAAGAGATTTGGTGATGGGCAGCACAATACGCTGTTTTTCCTCGAAGGAAGTTGCAGAAAAAATTTGCATGAGTTCTAGAAATGCACAACCAAGGAAAGACACACAAGAAGACTTCCGGAGCTGCTTCAAACAGTGGCAAGAACATTAGGAGGTGTAGGTTCAAAGGGAGGGAGTTTGGGGAATGGGGAGGGCGATTAAAGCCATAGTGTCTTTTGCAAAGCAATAGATATTTACATTCTAACCCTCACTTTATGTTTTGATCACATATTATATGTTTGCTCTTAGCCAATCCAAGCTAGAGACCCTCAGGTAAGAGCCTGGCGCAGCCCTTCTGCGCCTCTACCATATCATCCTCGGTGCGCAGCTCCTGTTGGCATCACAGGGTAGCACCAGAAATGATGAGCACTGATCCAGAAAGGAATCTTGCTCCCCACAGTGGTCCTCCTTTCTCCAGCTCAGGCATCAGCTGTGTCACAAACACAAGAAGTGTTTGGCGGATGTCGTGCCCTGTGACTGAGCAAGGGAGGAGGGAAATTACCTCAGGAAAATTTATCAGAAGGGACAGGAGCATGGAGAGGGGCTGCATGAGGAGAAAGGCAGCAGGAAAGAGAAGGCCAACCTCTTGAAGACAGCAGGGGAATAGAGAGATGGCGCTGGACTTTCTAGGTTCATCATTACTGCTCCCAGCCTATTCAGTGCAAAGGAGCCCCTATCAGAATCTATGTAGTGTGTGAAAAGGGGAAGAGAGGTAGGAAGTAGTCAGGAGCACTGACGTCACATGATAAACCGCCAATCACAGCCATGAATCTCAGTTCTAGGCTCCTCGCCTAGGCTCTCCAGGCTGGAGGATGTGCACCTGAGACTGGACTCCACCATGAGCTGCAGCCTTCTCTGCATGGTGGCCCTCGGGCTGCTGGGGGAAGGTGGGTCTTGGACTCCTGGGGCATGTCTTTTGACTCCGTGCTTGTCTATTCTGGCTGTGTCTCCCTAGGTTCCATCTGAGCTTGGTTCCTTTTTCCCCACAATCCCCATGAACACCAGAGTTACCCAGACTCCAAGATAACTGGTCATGGGAACAGCAAGCAAGAAGTCTTTAAAATGTGAGCACTACCTGGGACACAATGCCATGTACTGGTACAAACAGGAGGCTAAGAAGCCCCCAGAGCTCATGTTTCTCTGCAACTATAAGGAAATGGCCCAGAACGAGATGGCGCCCAGCCGATTCTCAACCAGTTGCCAAGGTGGCTCTCGCCTCAGCCTCGACCTGACGGTTTTACTCCCAGAGGACTCCGCAGTGTATCTCTGTGTCAGCAGCCAAGTCACAGCCCTGCAGAGTCACTGCATCCCTGTGCACAAACCTGGGGGTCCAGCCCTGAAGCTGTGGGGAAATGTGGGCTCCACTGAGCATTTGCTGCAGGGCCTCACAGGCATGCTGTTATGCAAATGGCAATACCACCTGAGGTCCCAGCCAGCACTGTGATTCTTATCTGTGCACCCTTTGAGAGAGTGGGGTTTGTTTCACTGTATGTGACTCCACTCCATGAGCTGATGGAAACAGCTTACTTTTAAATAAAATGAAAATGCAAACACTTTGAAATCTCCTTTCCTTCAATGCCTTTCTAATTGTGAAGCAAAACAAGCCTGCTATGAGTAGGTCCTCTGGTTAGAGGCCACAGGGATTTTCTTTGACCCCTGCCATCATAGCCTCAAAAGTCAATAGCAGGTTTCACATATGCTTCAGACCCTCACACCTTTGAACCTCTTCTTCAGATGCATGAAGGCATGTGGTCACTCAGGCCCAGGCAGCACTGAGCTTGACTCAGAGAAGGAATTTCCAAGCCAGGGCCAGTCTGGAGGTGGCATCATCGGCCAGCAGGAGACTTGCCTTGGGCAAATGGATTGAGATGAGCACTGTGTCCTCCGCAGCCCTATTATTCCGTATGTTGCCTTTGCTGTTCTCTAATTTATTCATTTTCTTCCACCTTAATTCAGAACTTAGCCCTAGCCTCATGGAAGTTCACATGTGTCCAGATGCAGAGAACAGGGCTCTGTGTGCTCCCATCCATTCAGCAATGAGTTTGCTCCTGTCCTGCTCCATCACTTGCCCTGAAAGGTCTCTGTGGACTTCAGGTCTCAGGTCCTCCCTGGACTGCCTCCCTCCACTGAGGTTTAGGGAGTCATCAGCACCCTTCTGTGTCTTTATTCTCCAAAATCTAATTCCTCAGGCACTCCCTGAGATTTTGTGCAACAAGTCTTTGCATTGGCCATTAAGGCATAGAGTGGTCCGTACTAGTGGGTTCAGGTCCCGTACACTGCCTGGTTCTCCTGAACCCAGTGGGAGAGCAGGCCCCGCTCTCTGGCACTGTTGATCATAGGCTGCACACTGTGGGACACTATGGGCAGCCTCTGGGCGTCTCCTCTCTATGTGACATGCACATTCCTGTTCCTGTGGTGCACCCTTACGTCTGTGAGTGTGGCATAAACTGTGACATCACCAGATCACTTCCTTTGCCTGTCAGCAGCCTTCGTCCCAGACGGGACAAGCCTGAGACCTGTGAGACCCTTCTATGAATATTATCGTGCCCTGCTGTGTCATCCTTGGTCTCCTGGGCGCAGGTGAGTCCTGGGAGTGCTTGGCATTTCCCATGCAGCTTTTCCTTGTGGACTCTTCCAAACTCTCACCTCATTCCCTTTCTCCTGTCTGTCTCCTCTACAGGACACATGGAACCTGGGGTCAGACAAACTCCCAGCCACAAGGTGAGAGGGGTCGGCCAAAATGTGACCTTCAGGTGTGACTCCATTTCTGGTCATCAGTCCATGTACTGGTATCGACAGAGTGCAGAGAAAGAAATGGAGTTTTGGGTCTATCTCACTGAAAAAGCCCCTGCACAAAAGGCAGATTTTTTCAAGGACAGATTCTCAGCAGAGCCCGAGAGATCACACCCCACTCTGAAGATCTGGCCCGCGCAGCTCGGAGACTTGGCCGTGTATCTCTGTGCCAGCAGTGAGCCACAGCCCCACACAGACATTTCCTGTCCCTACATAAACTCAGCCTCTTCCCCTCTCCCTAGGTGCTTAGAAGCTCTTCCTGCCTGGGGAGGTGGGGATGTGCCACTGGGTCAGCGGTGGCTTCCCATAGGTGGAGAAAATTAACCCTATTCACAGGAACAGTCATGGAAAACCAGGATTCCTCAGGCAATGGTATTTAGGAAATACTCAAGGAATGTAGCTCTAGACCGAAGAATGTGACACTTGTGGCCCTTGTGGTACCTGGTATGGCTGCATAGGAGCTCTGCATCCTTTCCTGGACTCAATATATATATTTTTTCTTTCTCTTTTTAGCAGAATGCACCTTCTATATTTGGTTGCAGCAGGCCCTCTACAGAGCAAGGGCTTTCAAGCACCTGATGAAGATCCTCAGCCTGCCAGAAATCAGAGCACCACATGAAGGTTGGCAAGGGAGGAGGTTCTGGAACAGTAAACAGAGGGAACAAAAGCCCCTTGGATACCTGCTCCCAGAACAGTGTGGAAGCCTCTTTCAGGAATGCTGGCAGCCCCTGTGAGCCTGAGCACACACTGCAGGTTCAGGCTGGCAAGAGGGTCAGAGCTGAAAGCGCTGCTCTCAGACAACTCAGACCACTTAGAGCTGAGGTTCACGAGCATGTGACAAGGGGTGCGGTGGGAACCGCCTCATGAGCAAAGCTTTCCTTCTTGTGAATCTCAAGGACTCAGTAAAACAGAGAATTGTGCACCAGACTATTTGAGCACATCTGCTTCTGAAGTACCTGTGTTTCCATTCACTAATTCATTCACCAGTTCTGTAGAGAAAGATGTCCTACCCCAAAATAGTGAAAGTACACCTGTGTCTATGGAGGAACACTGGGGCACAGGAAAAGGAAGTGACAGGACACTGAGGAATGCAGCGGCCAGTGTGACTCTGGCAAAATCTTTCCTTTGAGTTCCAAAGTCAGGAGCTCTTCTGCAGAGTGTTGCCACCAGGACAGCAGGGACATCAGTCTCATACATTAAGGTGAACCTACAATGCTAGGTGGCAGATTCTGAGGATGACGGGGTTGCTGTTAATTAGACTTGGGCAACAGACACGAGGGGGGGCATGTTTATCCTATGTATATTCCAGTCTTGGAGCCCTGAGTCTTCCCTTCTTGGTCCTGGGTTGGGAGAAGCCTCAGCTATGACTTAACTTCCATGCTAGCTGTCTGCAGCATGCTGGGCTGTGGGTCCTTTTCCTCCTCCAGCAGGCCCCTGGAGCACACACAGGATGCTCTTGGCCTGGGCTTGGAAGGCCCTGCTCTAAGTGTCTCCCTAATCCTCCTAGTGCATTTGCTTTATTATCCCTTAGCAGGCTGGTTGGAGCCAGCTGCAAAGGACAATAGAGGAGACCCCCTGCGGGGCTCAGCTATCAGCTAGCTAGCCTCTCCCCCATCCTAACACTTCAATGCAATTTATTCACCTCAGGTTGAGGTGCAGCACTGACAATAAAAATTCCAGTACTGGTTCAAGAATCAATCACTAACACCATGAGCCATGCTGCTTCATGACTGCATGAGCATTTGGGATTAGTTATGGTTTGTGTACAGGTGTCCCCGCAAAGCCTCATGCAGCTATGGGGTGGCTTCTGGAATTTATCATTGATTATTGTGGAAATGGGTGATGCCCCTCTCCTGGGCCAGGTGATTGACCTTTCAGTATAAGGGAGGAAGAGAAGTTAGCTGCTTGAGCTGCTCCTACTTCCCTCCCTGTTCTCTTGCTCTTACCAGCTGCCATGAAAGGTTGTTTTCTGCCCTGTGCCTCTCTCCCTTGGAGCCAGCTGAATATGAACTGAAACCTCCAGTAAGTGTGAGCTAAATAAACTTTTCTTTCCCTCTTATAGTGTCAAATGTTTGTCCCAGCAAGGAGAGAAGAGTCACTAAGATAGGAAGCACCTAGAGTGGTTGTGAGCACCCCATGGGTTAGATCATTAACCCCTGCCTTTATGGGTCCCCTAATGATTCTTACAGGCCCAATGTCTACTGCGCAAAAGCAGCGCGCCCTGGAGGTGTGGTTGGCTGGGGTGCAGCAGACACTGTCTGTCACCTTTCAGCCTTCCTTCCACTTTATATTACTCTGTTTTCAAACCTTAGCTGATGGCTCTGGGCTGTGTGGTCCAGGTCTGGGTTTCCCTGCAGATATTGAGGTGAGCACTCTGTTGATGTGTCACTTGGCCACAAGGAGGCGCTGTGCTCCAGCGAAAGCTCTGATGGTTGGTGGCAGGAGGGGAAGGGAATGGCTGGTGGGGTGCTGTGCAGACTCAGCTGTCTTATCAGCGGGGACCTTCAGTGTGGACAAAGATGCTGACTAACATCACGAACAAGCTGATCCCCTTTTGTTCTGCATTCAGTACTTCTAAGTGTGATAAAAATGTGGTTAAAATATTTAAAATTTTATAATAGTAAAGACCCGCTGCCACTGATCCTCTTCAGGGAACTCGCCCTTGCTGTGAGCCCAGGCACCCGTGCCTGCCCCTTTCTGAAGCAGGTCGGAAGGTCCTCTTTCCTGAAGGTTTTACTTGCACTGTCCCGGATGCCTTCATATTCTGAATTGATTCAAAACCATTGCCTTTTATGGACGCGTGTCCATCAGGGCAAACCTGGAATTCCCACAGTGACGGATTTGGTGAACTAGGGCGCAATGCATCGTTTTTACTTTAGGGCAAGTGCAGTAAATATTTTGAATGAATTCTGGACATAGGCAACCGTGAGAAGACACTCACCGGGGAGGACTTCCAGAGCTGCTCCAGAGAGTGATGAGAACGCTAGGACGCATAGGTTCTAAGGGAAGGAGTATTTGGGGGGCGGAGAATAAAAATGTAGCATCTTTTACATAACAATAGATATTTACATGTAATCATTCAGCATATGAGGGGTTTCATGCCTTTTGTACAGGAGATACCAGGTCACACCACGTAGAGACTCCTTCTCATCCTCCTGTTTTAAGCTTCCAAAAGCCCTGGGATTACAGGCGTGTGCAACCATACCAAGTATCAGTCACCATGTCAGCATGCTCAGAGGCTGTGGCAGGCACCACATGCCAGGGTTCTAAAGCACACCGCTGAGCTCTAGCTACGCAGGTGCTTTTGTCTGCTGAGCTATCAGGCCGGTGCTACTCAGCATATGTTTGGATCACACTTCACATGTTTGCTCTGAGCCTAGCCAAGGCCTAGACCCATGAATACAGGGCTGGCACAGCCCGTCTGGCCTCTCCCAGCATCGCCCTCAGTGCACAGGTCCTGTTGGCATCACAGGCTGGCGCCCTAAGGGATGAGCATTGGACCAGACGGACCAAAGGTTTGGTCCTTTGCTCCCCGCAGGCCTCCTCGCTCGCTCGTCATCCTCAGACATCGACTGAGCCACAGACAGAAGCAGCATTGTGAGGATGTCGCGCCCTGAGACTGAGCAAGGGAAGAGAGAAATTAATTGAAGAGTAAACGGTCTGTCTCTGTGAGGGGACTCAGAAGGGAGGGGAGCAGAGTGAGGAGCTGCATCACAGGAAGGCGGCAGGAAGCAGAAGGCCAAGCTGTTGAAGCCCGCGGAGGACTAGAGAGCTGCCTCTGGGCTTGCTATGTTCATCCTCAGCGAGCCCTGGTCAGACTAAGCCTGGTCAGAATCTAGCTAGGGCATGAAAAGGGGAAGAGAGATAGGAAGAGGTCAGGAACAGGGATGTCATGTGATAAACCGCCAATCACAGCCAT
>PVKN010033668.1:0-11991 GCA_004027915.1 Capromys pilorides
GTAGAGCAAGCACAGAGGACAGACATCATTAAGTGAGTTGGGCCGGCCCCCATACAAATGGGCCATCAGAAAGCAGCTGAAAGAGAATCCTAGGTGGAAGGGAAGAAGGCTTCTGTGTCAGCGGGAGCTGTTTCAATAGATTTTCTTGCTGGCAGGGTGCTAACGATGTGCTAACACAGGAAAGGATGCAGGCAGGCTTTCTCTGGGAAAGAGTGAATCATAACTCATATAGGAGCAAGTTAGGAGCTTAAGAAGGCAGCGCTGCCCACCTGCCCTAAGTCACTCAGTGAAGGTACCTTTAAGGAAGCTGAAGAGGACTGCTTGGGTACTCTAAGGAGGGGGTCTCTCTTACAATTTGAAATAATCCTCCTGCATCTCATCTAAAATCTGCTGCTCACAGAGGTTCAGAGAGGGATGGATCATCACCTCTGTCTTAAAACCTTGGTTACAGAGGTGAACTCTAGGCCTATTTCCTCCTGAAAGAACAATTCTAGGGTCCTGAGTTCTTCCTTCTCAGGGAAGCCACAAAACATATAAGTCTATTTAAATACTTTAAAATCCCTTCTAAAAGGCTAGCATGATATCTTTATCTCTTCATCTTCACACAAAAAGAGCTGGCATCTATGAGATCATACTGCATGAAAGTCAGTTTTGCAGTTCAGAAAAATTTTATATAGATAATGTCACATAGTTCAAACTACTATCTCTGTCTGGAGCTGTTTGTGAACTTAGGTGAAAACTAAAAACTCTGAGTATTCTCAGAGTGGAGCATGTGATGAACTAGATAGAAAAATCACTGCGATAGGGAGCTGGGGAGTTGAAGAAAATCAGTGTGGGTGATGGAGGAAGGTAAGTGACGTAGCGATACAGCTGCCAGTTGTTCAATCTTACATTGCATAAGATGACTTTTGTGTGCAACAACTCCTACTTTTCATAACACTCCCAGGAGGTAGTTGTGGCTCAGATGCGAAGCTTAAGATACAAAGAGACTAAGAAAGATGTCCAAGGTTACCTGTGGGGAATCCAGGATTTGACTTAGGGAAATATTTACTGAAGATCGTGTCTTCTAATCTCTGATAAAGATGGAGGAATTTGAAGTAGGAAACTTGTATACGAACTGCTTCCCACCTCATTGGTTGTTTCTTAGGTCTGGGAACAAAGTATAGGCAGGATGCTGTTAGGCAGAACTGGCTCTAGATACTAGCCATGCTTTTTATTATCTGTGTGACTCCAGCAAGTTAACTGACCCATATGAGTTTTAGTTTCTCACTTCTAGTGGGGCAATTTGAAATCTGAAAGGTGAGCTTGAGGATTTAACAGAATGGTGCTTTCTCTAAGCAAGAAACTCCCCAGGGAAGGTCCCATTATTATGCCTTTATGGTCATCATTTCCATTGCTGGGACAAAGTATCTGACTGCTCATTGTTTCAGAAAGGTCGCTCCATGGCTGTTTGGTTCCCAAGCAGAAACATCACAGTAGAAGGGTGTGGGTAGGGAAGCTGCTCGGATTCTCATTCCAGGAAGCAGAGAGCAGGAGCAGTGAGCCCAGAGGAAGAGGCCAGGTACCAGATATAGTTTTGAACTTTGTGCTTCCGTGGTTGTCATAGACATACCCTAGGTACTTTATTCATAATAAATGTACTGCATAAATTCCCTAGGTAGCAACTAAGTTGACAGTCATACTTTACCTTCCCAACATCTATGGAACTTTTTGAAGAAAGCAACACATATTTGTGCTCTGTCAAAGTTTGCTGAAAGACTGGGGATTAAGGAGAGAGTAGGAAGGGATGAATAGTGCACGGGGTATGGAAAAGCATTGTGAGTTATTAACAAAGAGAAAAACTGGACAAAGAAACATGAGAGGGCAAGAGAGGAAGGATGCTAAAGAGAAGATGTGGAGAGGACTACTGGAGATAACCTTGTGCTCGAAGGTGTAGCAACATTTCCTTACCCTGTGTGTAGTTATCCTAGAAATCACCTAAAAATTACAAGATTTTGGTTAGCTTAAAAGAACAGACTTTTGTCTCCCAGCCTTCAAAGATAAATTCTGAATCAAGAGGGCTATGCTTCCTCTGAAGAATCCATGGAAGAGTCTTTCCTTTCATGGTTCAGCCCCTGAAGGATGTCTGTTGGCAATCCTTGCCATTGCTTAGCTCATGATGGTGTGACTCTGACTGTTGCCTCTGTCTTCCCCTGGCCGTCTTCCGTCTGTGCATGTCTATGTTAAGATTTTCCTTTTCTTATAAAGACACTGCCACTTAACAATGGGCCATCCAATTCCACATGATCTTGTTTCAGCTGAATTGCTTCTGTAGAGTCCCTAGTGCTTAAAAACCTCACATTCATGGGTCTTGGGTAGACATGGTTTTGGAGAGGAGGCTAGCCATCCTAGTGCATGACACTGGTCACCTACCTCCACATAACTCCCATTTATCCTTCATTCATTTAGTCATTTGTTCATTTATTTACTCATCCAAGTTTTACTGAGCACTTACACTCTGGAGGGTGGGGTGGATACTGAGTAAGTCAAAGCCCTTCTCCATAAAGATCTCACCAACTAACTAAAAAGAAACATGGAGGCATACATAAGCTCACTAGAAGTTTCTTAAGCCAAATGATCAGACCCCATTCACTGGCCTAAGGGGAATAAGCCAGCATTGCCATGAAAGAACACTGAATGGAGCAAGTTTCATATGACAGAGTAATGTTAGTGTTGAGTCTAAAATCCCCACAGGGGTTGAGGATGGCAATAGGGGAAGATACCTTGGGTGATGACCACCACATGTGCAAGATCTGGGACTTGGAAACTGTCTCTCTTGTGTGGAGGTAACAGATGCTTTGGCCCTAATGTGAGAGAAAGTATACAGGAGCCACACAGGGAGAAAGAGACATGTGAGGAGAGGAGACAGTGACTGACCCCGAAGGCCAGCAATGAGTCACATGGAGGTGCCAATAAGCTATAACTGGGAACCAGCAGAAGTCGGCCTAGTGGAATTTTGTCTTTTATCTGGTTGCCTTTGGCTTCATTAGTCTGGACAGATGTTCTTTTTTATTACTTTTAATAAAAAATAACATTGAGACAGTTTCAAAACAAGTTAATAGGACAGCCACAATAATTGATGTAAAGCATATTGTTGCCTTCATAGTAGTTGATCAGAGTACAAGATGCAGACATGATAACTTTTCTAAACACTATTGGTACAAATATTTCTTCTCATTGAACTAAGAGAAAGTAGTTGTATACATAGACCAATATTCCATAATGGCAGTGGGTTATCAGCAGAAATGGCAATGTTGGAAGCTGTTGACTTGAGCCTTTTACAGCTCAGTGTACTAATATGGCTTTGCTTTTTATGCATCATGGTTAAACTTTCCTGCTGGGTGATTAAGGTCAAGTTAAAGCAAGACCTATATAACAAGACATGTAATTTTCATATCTGACAAGGTCAGTCAAATTCCCTCAGGACTTACCTTGAAACCATGTACAGCATTTTGTAGAACTTTTGTCAGTGTTCTTGAGAAAGAAAAGAGAAGAAGAATGGAGGAGGATGACTTGATGATCACATGACTACCTGGGCAATTCCACTGACAGATGCAGATATTGAAGTAGAGAGAAGCTAGGTGATCACTTTAAATGAGGAAGCCAGCAAATGTTACAATGTCAAATACACATTCCTGAATTAACTCTGTAGACTGTTCTTTTTATTCTACAGGTCCCCCAAGGAAACCTGATACAGAAAGGAAAGAATCTAGTTACCATATAGGCCAATTAAAAGGCAATTATTTTTATAACATAATGAGCATTCAGCTTACCCAGGGATTTGCTCAGTGTTATGTTTAAATAGCAGTCACCTAATAAAATAACAGCTTCCCCCACCAGCCTCTTTTCTTGGTTATTTAAATATGTCCTGATAGATCACAAACTGCTTATTTTTAGGGAAAGAGAGTAGAAAACCATAAAGCCAAAGTGTTAAAAGCCAGTATCAATTAAGGGCCAATCAGAAATGAAGAGGCATTAATGCTTCCTGGGAATTATAGCAGAAGTAAATGAGAAAATTACATTTCATTTAAAAAGAAGAAGAGGAAGACAGACCTTTGTCTGAGCTGGTTGTGGATTCCTCTCTACCAGAGCTGAAACCAGAATATGCCTCAGTGTGAATTTATTAGAAGGAGATTTGGATCCAAAACACACACAATGCACAATGGTGAACTATGCGCAATATCCAGAAACACACCTTTGTAGGGCGAGGAAGCTTTATAGTACTTAGCAAACAACTCTTCTGACATCTTCCTGAAGTGCCTTGGCTCTGGCAATTGTGTTGGCTGCAAGGGCCTTGGCTGGAATTGGTGACATGGTGAAACAACTTCCAGCCTGGTCAAGGTGCTAAAGATCCAAATACTATCCAGGGCTCTTGGCATACCTGGCCAAATTTCCTCTTAAGAACAGTTCTGGAATGAAGAGCCTGGAGCTTAAGTCTTCACTCTCTCAATGCCGGTGCAGGTTTCAGGCATATCCTTATTTTTCTCTTGATCCTTACACTTTCGCTTGCTAAAGTATAAACGGAAGTAGATGCTTACTCTACCCCCTCCAAGCTCTGGCATTTTATGATATGTGGCCATGCAAGTGTAATGTGAAAGATCCTTATGACAAAGAGTCAGGTCTAGGGCTTAACTTTGATCCATCTGGGCCAAGCCTAGGCATGACTGATATTAAGACTTCTGTCCAGAATGGGGGCCACAGCTACTGTGGCTTTTTGAACTTAAGGACTGGGATGAAGTGATCAATGGGAGTCAGATGTAAAAGGACATAAGGATAAGGGGAAGTGTTACTGGCAAAAGGAAACACTTAAACCAGGAAACTGGAAACTATAGTGCAAGGACAGTGAGGCCTTAAAACAAAACTATAGCATCAGCCTTCTGCACTTGACTGGCTTCACTGAGCTTAGATAAAAGAGGGGAAAAGACCTTCTTTTAAGGTACATTGGGGTCTCAATTATTTTCCTTCTAGAATTGCCAGTATGTGACTCCATGATGTAACTCCTCCATGTATTCCAATTCCCTAGCGTCTGGCTCTCTTTCCCCCATTTTTCTTCTTCTGCACACAATCTCTGTCTCTGTCTCTGTCTCTGTCTCTGTCTCTGTCTCTGTCTCTGTGTCTAACTCTATTTCTCTGTCTGCCTCCCTCTCTGTCTCTCTCTCTCTCTTCCCACATCATTGACAAGAATTATTATGTATGTATGAGTGTGTCACTTTCTTATTAGGCAGAAGGCATTTTTGTTACTGAAAGCTATTCTTTTCTGTGATTCACCATGATATGTAGATGGAAAGAGAGGGTCTGCTTTCAATTAACTGCTGCAGACAAATTGCAGAAGCAATTCAAGAAGAACTGTTTCTCTTCTAAGGGCATCCAGCAGTACACTAAGAAAGGTGGTGGGCATGTATGATTGCTGTTATGGACCATCACAATATTTAGCGATGGCAGCACCATCGATAGATAATCTCTTCTGTGCTTGGTGGCTTATGTTATTGGTGGTGGCGATAGGTACTATTTTAAACTGGAAAAGATTCAAAGTGATGCTCCCAATTGTGCAAAGATTCTTTTAAGGAAAAGGAAAGCCTTGTATTTTTAGGAAAGCCCTTTGTTGCCTGTTATGAGATATGGGCTTGATGAGGTAAGAGTGGGCCAGGATTAGGAAGAGTTAAATTATTGTGCAGAATAAAGCAATGGGCCAGAGTGCCATGAGATGATCACAACAAGGGAAATGAGATCAGTAGAGGCATTCAGGGGCACAAGGTGGAGAAGAAGGCCTGTGCTGTTTACTTGTGCTTGATGTTTACTTTTTCCTTCATGCCATAATCTTAGGGGTAGAGATTTGGATGCTGCCAAATTTCCTGAATTTCAAGTGAGAGCTCTGTGGCAGTAGTTCTTCAGTCCCAAACCCCAACAGTTCAAAGACTGAGAAGCCATGAATCCATCGTTAGTAAACTCTGCTATATGCTCAGAGCTATGGGCAAGCTGAGCTCTAGGAATGAAAGAGCGTGAGTGGTCAAGAGTGGCAGACTGGGGTAGTGGGAAGAGATTAGCCACAGGCTTGAGCCATGAGCTGTAGCAACTGGAAGTCCCTGCAGCAAGAGGCCATCAATGGTGGATTAGTAACTGCATGGCTTAAGATGTATCAGTGAAATGTTGGTGGCTCCCTTGGTCCTGGGAACCCAGGAAGTGATGGTGATAGCCCTGGTCTTTCTCTGCCTGCGTGACAAGTGAACTCAGGGTTTTCTGTACCTTAATGGAAAGGGTGACTTCTGCATGTATCAGGACTTGAGGGTGCTGACTTAAACACATGCTGTTTCTTAAGGTCATGAAAACCTACAAGTTGGTCCATTGGCCCCATTTAGAATGGAGAGAAACTGAAGCTTAGAGCAGTCCAGAACGCTGAAGATCACTCAGCACAGCTGGCTCAGAGCATTTGATCGAGGTCCAGCTGACTGCAGACTAGAGCTCTGCACTATTCTACCAGGTCCCTAGGGTGCTAGGGGACATATACATGTGTCCTTATCCAAGCTCCTGGCAGACACTCACTCTGAATAGTGCTCTGAGTGTCAAAGCATAGAAGGTAGGTGTTGAATTTCCAAGCAACTTACATGTTGGCAATAATTAGCACAATTTATAAAAGATCTTTCAATGGTGTTATAAAGTTATAGGTGGTTTATAAAACAACCTGGTTAGGTTTACTCTGAAGGGTGTGATTCTCAAGTCTGCTTGCTTTCTTTTTTTCTATCTGTCTGTAAGTTGCATTCTCAGATTCATACTGGTGACCACAGGGACATTTATTCCAAGGATATGAAGGTTTCTGCCAGGAAATAAGCAGGAGGGTCACTTGACAGGGGGAAAGTGTCACATATGTTGACTGAGGTCAGAGGCTGAGCCCAGTGGATGGGTTTTAGGTTCTTCTTGGAACTGGAAGGCCAGCCATTGAGAATGCCCAAACATGATCATCATGCCAAAGTCTCATTAATAACAGAACTACCCAGGAAAACCCTTCCACCAACTAAAATGAACTGTGCACATTCTCCCTCAGAACTGATACAGCTAATGATTTATCAAGGCTACTGGTGGTTTCCATTCTAGGGCCAGCAAAATCTTAGTGTCCTGTTTTGGTTATATAAGTCTACGAAAGGCTTTTAAGCCAATAGCCACTGATCTCCTTTGCCATTCCCCATAATGGTAATTTTGTTCTTTAATTTGCTGATTAAAAAGACAAATAATGCCCATAATTTATAGCACCATTTTCAAGAAAATTTATGTTTTACTGACTTCAACACCAACTACAAACATTTAGAGCACCACTGCCTGTGTCTGCTGCAACTCTGGCCATTGGTCTTCCCCTTGATAGTCACCCGGCGTTGTTCACTCTCAGACCACAAGGCCTGCAGGGTCAGCATCCCTGGTAGGCTTCAGTTTTGCCATGCTACCCCTCTTCCCTTCTCCACACAAAGCCTGGCATGTAGGGCCTAAAATTCAAAACAGCTTGTTTAGGTTATGTGTGCTCGATAACACCAATGATGTATGATTGGTCTCAAACTTTGATTCTTGGTTCTTTTGGGGTATTGATAAGAAGCAGCACTGAAAGGAAAGAGAACATTTGTCATACTATAGTAAATGTCTACATTAATGTATTGTTTTTCTACCCTCCCCTTCCCTAACTCTTATCATTCTATACTATATTCTACGGTATCTTGACCTTAGCATTCTGAACATCTGAGGTCATACACTTCTACATCCTTTGAGGGAGACACTGTCATTGTAGAAGTTTTATCAGAATTCCTAACTTCTGCTGTCTACTTGCTAGGTGCCAGTAGCACCTTTGCAATAGTGACATTCAAAAGTATATCCAGATGTTACCAAATGCCCCCGAGACACAAAGTTTTCCTTAGTTAATGCACCCTGCCACAGAAGAATTCTTCTTCTCTAATCACCTGTCTTATGTAAGTTATGGAAAGCTAAATCTTTTAAATAAGTTTTCAGTTTCCAGAAGTTGCAAATCTAAAAAGTACAGGTCTGCAATGCATTGGAAAGAACCAAGCAAAAGAAGTTTGGAACCTGGATTCTAGCACAGATTGATGAGGCAAGTTAAATTCTTTGAGTTTTAATTACCCATCCTATGAAATGCAAATAATAGTATTGAATGCTCTGAAGTTCAAATAAAAGTAGACAGATGAGTCTTTTATCCCAGTGTCCTGCATGGAACGCTACTCAGTGAGCCCTGCATTTGGACCTAGATTCATCCCATTGAATGAATGACCTGCCACTGTCTTTCTTTTCTAATTCTATGCCAGATGAAGCTTGTTTGAAAAGTAGATATTTTTTAAATTTCATTTTAGGAATCAGTTAAAATAATTGATAGGAATCCCTTTCTAAAGATCCTTACTTCAAAGTGAAAAAAAAAAAAAAAAAAACCTTCTAATGCGGTAGAGTTTTAATGATGAAAGAACCCTCAGAAAATCCAGTTAGTTCCATCAAGTTAGACTGATGACTTGGGAAATCCTCATGTTAATGAGTCAAGTCACTGGCATGGGGTTGATACTCAGCCCTGGTGGAAGGATATACGATTGACCTGCATCTCACTGTATATTTAAGCCATAGAAGTATGGGCTGTGGGAGAGAGGCGATGTCACAGAGTGATTCACTGCCCTGGGGTGAACCTTCTGGATGTGCCTTGCATACTCAATGTCCAGTCTGGAGCCCGAGTACAATACACTGTGGAAGTGAACAAGACTTCCCAGAGGCCAAAGAGAATACTAGGAGATGGATTTTGTGAGAGACAAGGTTTAAGCTAATTAACAGACACTGACAGGGAAGCACACGGGTAAATGAAGCTTATTAATGAGGGAAAACCCAAAAGAAACATGGATGAGTCTAAAAGTTCTTCATGGCCAGTATCCCATGGGGAGCATGAAAAGGTTAACAGCTTTATGGGGCTAAATTCCATAAGAGGTGTGTATAGGACAGCAGCACTACATGGCCGAATCTGTGACACCAGCCAACAGTGTCATCCAGCAGGTTTAGTGGCAGCTGTTTAGATGGGTTTCTCAGCAGCTGTCTAGTTTGCTGCGGGAAGCAAATGCTACAGCAGGGACATCACTTTTTACATTTGCTCCACTGTATGACATACATTTAAAGGAATAGCTGACTCAGTGAACTCACTCTTACAGATAATTCTTGTTTGTTCACTTTGCAGGGTCTTTTGACTAACCCTTAATCATACAATCTGATCTCGATGAACATTACTTAGAATGTTCACTAGGTTTGGCAAGAGTTTTGAGAGCAGAAAGAGGGTTTCTTCAGGGACTGGTACCATACTCTGGAAACTCTTTCATCAGCAATGTTCCTGGCCTACATGGGCAAAGATGTATTTTCTATGTTAAGAGGGTGGAATTGTAGCTTGTGTCCCTAGGAGGCCCTGTCACTGGCTGATTTTCTGAGGATGATGTTGGCCTAAGGTGTCTTTCATGATCATAACTGTGAGTTACTTGGCTGGAAGGGCTATTTTAAACAGTCACCCGAGTCATTAGTCTTCAGATGGATGGACAGAAAGCGAAAATAGTACAGAATCCATGGAGAGATTGCACTAGGAAGAACTTGAACTTTGGATAAAGAAAGATGTGATTCAGATACTAACCCCACAACTTATTTACCAGCTGAATGATGTGAGGTACTAATGCACACTAAGCCCAAGTTTCCAGTGTACAACACTGACATTTACGGTTTGTTTTGAAGTTCATAGGTAGAACAGACATCGAAGGTAATGCAGCTTTTCACCTGCTCTAGGGAATCTGATAAATAGAAATTCTGTTGTCACGATCATGACTTCCATTACTGCAGTTGAAATGAGACGACTGGCACAAAGCTTGCCTAGGAATGCATCTTCTCATTTGGTAAGTTCTTGATACAAAAGACTAGCAGATGTGCCTAAAGCACTGTGTAATTTCGCATCTACTAGCCATGTGCCCAACTTGACCTGAACAGAAGAATCTGGGACATGTGGAATCCAAAGCAACATCAACCAAAGATTGAATTACAGAAGCTGTGAAATCAGCTTTTCTGTGAGTTAAATCATATGGACTCTTATGTCCTCCTGAAGGAAGAAGAAGATGCACTGCGTTTCTCTTTTAACTCTAATTTCTACCTGAGTCTCTCAGCATCTCTAGATCCCATACTACAAAGAATCATTTTAGGAAGACTTTTATCTCCCTGAAGTGGACTGTTCAGCTAGATAGCATTAATAGATGGATTACAGGTAAATTCCAACTCCCCACGTATGTCTGAATCTTTAAAACTGACTAAAGGTTAATATTTCTGAAAACCATAATTGATAGGTTCTGTCAAAATATGTAATGTTTCAAGGTCTAGCTTGATCACTGTTGACAGAAAGAAATTTTGCAAATCCAAACATGCTTGCTTCACAACTTTCCTCTAGTATCCTTTTTATCAATTTGAACAGATAAATGAATGCTTGTGCATTAAGGAGAAACCATTGTAATATGACTCATTTTATAAAGGAATGGGCTATATTTGAATTCACAGGAGATAGACTCTAAATTTTCATTTGTTGGGGGAGGTTGGTATAGAACTGAGGCTCCTCCAAGATTCAAGCTTAGGAAGTTTATTGAATTGGGCTATTCCCCTTTTTTCTAGTGTTTTATGAGAGATATCAAATGTACAGCACAATTCAAAGACCTTCAACATTGGACAAACACCTGTGATACACACCTTTCATTCCTCTACCATTAACATGTTTGTATTTATTTTATCAGACTATTTTCTGCTCCATTTTGTTGTCCTTTATTGATCCATTTTATTTCTGGTTTATTTCAACATCAAGTGTGTTATCAGCATACATGCTCATAAATATTTCTGCATTCATGCCATGATCTCCACTTCAAAATTGGCTTATGGCAGTTTTTCTTCAGAATCAAGTTTACCTGCAACAGAATACTCAGATCTTGACAGTATATGAATTTTGACAGTGCATATCCTCGTGCAATTCATGTTCCTGTAAAGATGTCACACACTGACAGCCCCTCAGCTAGTTCCCTTGCAAGTAGGCTGCTGCGTTTACCTGCCAGAGGTATGAACTTTGTGGTCCACTTGGTGGTAGCCAATGTAGTTAGTCACTTTTTGCACCACTTTTGCCTGTCCTTCAACTTCATTTTATAGAAGTGAGGTCTCACCATATAGACTTGTCGTGTAAGAGTTTTGTCATTCAGAATGATGCTTTTGAGATTCTTGCCCAATATGACTCCAGTGCATGCATGTGTCTGCATGTGATCCACCATCCTTTTATTGGTGGGTACTTTGACTAATTCCAGTTTGGGTTTAATGTAAACAAAAGTCAGTGACTATTACTGTACAAGTCTTGCCATAGTCACAAATTTACATATCTCTTGTGTATATACCTAATACCAGATTTCCAGGCTCATAATGTAGGTGCATGTTTATAAAACACAAACAAACAATCAGACTTTTTCCCAAAGATGTACTATTTTACATTCCTTACATTACATAAGAGTTGTACTTATTCTACCATCCTACTGATGTTTGATCTTGTTGGTCATTTTTAATTATAAACTTTCTCATAAATACATCTAAATTAGATAAATAAATTAGCTTTTATTTATAGTTTTGTGATATGTAATTTTTCTTTTCATTTGCCATTGTAGTTGTGTATGTATTTTTTTTTTTAATTTTAGGGAAGGGTCTACAACGTATTCAGGGTCTCACTACTAGATCAGACTCATAGTTATCCGCCTGTTTACAGTATCTCAAAAGCTGTGATTATAGGTGTATGCCACCACACCTAGTTTCAAATGTGCATGGCAGGTCCAGGGACCAAATGGTGTCTTCTGATAACAAAGTTTCAACTTTATATAATGTTCAATTTGTTATTTTTATGCCAGTTTACTTTTTGCCACTAGGAATTTTCTGCTTACT
>PVKN010033669.1:0-11986 GCA_004027915.1 Capromys pilorides
AAAACAGAAACCCCAAGTCATTCCTCTTTCCCTAACCAGTACAGGGCTTCTCATCCTTCAAGCCTTCGTATATGCTGCTCCTTTTAACTAAAATGTCCATTTCTCCTTCCTATATCAGAGAATCCTCAGTTATCCTCCAAGGCCCAGCTCCTATGCCATCTCCTAAGGAAGCTGCTGTCAAGTAGAGCAGGAGGAAGAGATCTCCTCTGTGCTCCAGCAGCAATTAGGGTGCTCGTTACACTTTACTATTTTATAGTCTAGGCTTGCCTGTTCTAGCAGATGCTGAGGGCAAGACCTGCGTCGTTTTCTAAAATCACTATAGGTTTATCAAAACAATGTATTGCACAATTAAAAAGTTAACATAGTACAAGAAACTGCTTATGAAAAACACCAGCTCTCCTTAATCACCTGGTCCAACTTCCTAGAGACAATTAGTCACAATTCATCCAGCTGTTTCTCCTGATAGCTTTTTTTCTTTAAAAAAAAATCAAACAATAATACATACTAACTTGCTGTGATACTTGAAACATCCTGGTATGGGTCTTTTTTTTAAAAAAATGTTGCATTTATTTATTTGGTACAGGGTCGCACACACAGCTTGGACTTGTAGTGATCCTCCTGTCTCAGTCTCCCTAGCACTGGGATTATAGGTGTGCGCACCACACCTGGTCTTGGTAGTCGGATCAGCGCTGCACCAGCACGGCATGTGGCGTGTGGTACTGGAGATCAAACCCAGGTCCTTGCACTTGCCAGGCAGGTGCTTAGACTGCCAAACTATCTCCCCAGACCTAGATCTTTTCTTATTAATTATTTTGGGTAATTTTCTGTGCTTTCAGTCTGAAAACCACTGGGCGTGGTGGTACATGCCTGTAATCTCAGCACTTGGGAGGCTGAGGCAGGAGGATCAGTGCAAGTTCGAGACCAGCCTGGGCTTCAAAAGTGAGCTGAAGGGCAGCCTGCACTGCATAGTGAGAAAAAAAAAAAAAAATCTGAAAACGGCCATCTTTTAGTTCTGAGAGTTTTTCTCACATGATTCTCTCCTCCACTGCATCTGTTCTTTTTTTAGACTCCAACCAGTTAAATGCTAGGTCCCTGATTTTATTGTTCCTTTTTTTCTTTTTTGACACAGGATCTCACTGCACAGTTGTTTTTTGTTTGTTTGTTTTTTGGGGGGGGCGTGGGTGGCTGGCTGAGGCTACCTTAAGGGCAGGTCTCATGCTCCATGTGGGGGTGGGGATCAAACCTTGGTCCCCCGTACCTGGGAGACTTTGCCAAATCATGTGCTTTAACCAACTGAGCTACCTGGCAAGCCCCTGCACTATGCAGTTTATGCTGCCCTCAAACTCACCATGATCCTCCTGCCTCAGCCTCCTGAGTGCTAGGATTATGAACTTTTGCCCCCACATCCAGCTATTTACTTTCCTTGTATCCTAGCTCTTTGTTCTATTGATATTATGGTATGGAAGACTGATTCATCCATTCATTCAAAGGTTGGGGGTCTCTGTTACTCAAGAGATTCCTGCCACATCCTCCCCAGTAGATGGGGCTATGAAAACACACCACCGCTCCCAGCTTCTGCTGACTGAAAAAAAAACCCATCACGTTTTCTAGACACTCTTACTTCCAGAAGGGTTCCTTTACAAAGCATTTATTTCTCTTTTATGAATCCTGAAACTTTGACTCTATCACAGAACACTGATTATAGAAGGTCAAATTTTACCCATCCTATATATTCTTTTGTGTTCTTCTCATTCCTCCCTTCTCCATCCTGGCCCCAAATAAAGGACAGATAATTATGCTTTGTCATCTTTTTTATTTTTAGCACATACTCAGAGACAACAAAAAATTGGATGAATAGGTGAATGAATAAATTGATGAAATGACAGGATGAAAACCATTTAAAAATGATTAAGGGGCTGGCCAGATAGCTCAGCAGATTAAAGCACCTGCTTAGGCAGACAACAGGGACTTGTTGGAACCCAGTGAGCTGTCAGCCCTGCCCGCATGGTGAAGCTGAGATTGGGAGTGGTGACATATGCCTGTAATTCCAGTGCTTGGGAGGCTGAAAATGGGAGGATCACTAGGAGTCTGACCTGTGCAGTGAGATCCTATAGACCCTGTACTAAATTCATTTTTTAAAAAAGATTTAAAAATGTTTTAAGAATGAAGGCCAGGCGTGGTGGCCATGCCTGTAACTTCAGCACTCCTGAGACGGAGGCAGGAGGACTGTTGTTGAGGAGCCTGGACTGCAAAGTGAGCTCAAGGCCAGCTTAGACTGCGTAGTGAGACTCTGTCTCCAAAAGGCCAAAAAAAAAAAAAAAGGACAAAGAATGAAAACATAACTGAAGAATGGAGGTTGTTAATATTATTGTGTTACTAAGATTCATAGATAATTATCTTCCTAACCAGTAACTCAAAAGACTGGTGGGATAGCCCCTATCTACAGGCAGTCTTTATAGCGTTATTACTAGACAAGGCTTTTTGTCCAAATTTCAACAACAGGCAAATTAACTTTACTTAAATTTTTATTTAATTCTTTAGCATTTCTCCTGCCTGGAAGAGTTTAATGTCATCAACCTGACTTACCCATTGCTGCATCTTCTTTAGTTTTAGATCTCTAAAAATATTTTTCCTTAGAGCCCGTAATAGGTAAAATATATTTCTTTCTTCAAAGTAAACTAGACCTACTTCACAGACAAAGCAGCAAAGGAAGTCTTAAATGACTTTCATTTTTGAGCTGAAAGCTCCTTTGCACTCAGAGAAACTTGAAGTCATCTGACAACATACTGAGTGCTGTTGGTAAGACACCAAAGGTCATCCAGCAGTTTTAAATGTTAGATATTTATAACCGCAATTATAGTTATATTCTTCCTCAAATGGTGAAAGAAAACTGTATTAAAAACATAAGAAAATGACAATGTTCTCTCCAAAGAGTGATACATACTTTTAATGTGTATCAGATATATTCCTCTACAGATACTGATTTTTTCTCACAAGATCTGGAGGTATCAATCACACACACTTTTACTATAACTGTTTGTAGTTTGAGTTTTCTTGGTTTAAATCCCGATAATATCAAATGTCTATTGCCACTGAGGTCTAAAAGCTAAAGTGACACTAGTTGTTTAGAATCAGAAATAATAGTTTCTTCTCTCAATTTATGAGTATCTCACATTGCAAAATCTGAGAACACTCTATAACCACATCATTATAATTCAAAAATCAAAAGACTAGATTGAAATCTGCCGTAAGCGTAACCAAAGAGCTCATTTTTTTGTTTCTTCAGATTTAATCATTCTTTCTTGCATCAAAAATAACAAAATTGTAGGGTGACATTAACACATGATCATGAAACAAAAATGTGTTTCATTTCATTAGTCATAGTCTACATATCAACCAGCTGTCGAAGCTAAAAATATGCCTTAATTTAAAATTTTGTAAAACACAAGCACTTAAGACTCATTTTGAAAGAAATGTGACTTCTCTGGTTCTACCAACCCATAGCCTGCTTTGGAGAACAAATGAGCACTGCAGAGCACGGAACCTGCCAGGGGTGGTGGAGAAGCTGAAGCTAACTGATCACTGGGCCTTCATTGTTTGCATCTTATCAATAAACACCTGCTAAGGATGACAATTTGATGCTGCCACAAACGTACACAAAAACAAACCTACATTCTCAAAGAAAGAAAATGTCTGAGGCCACTTTACCTACTGATAAAAGTACGCTTTTTGTCAAGGAACAATGAGCTAAAGAGAGATTGACAGTAACAGCACTGTCACCACACCTCCTCCTCGGCTGGAATGGGACGCTGTCAGGGCTGGACTCTGCAGCGACGGTTTCCTTACTCTCAAATCTCACAGCACAGAGCAGTCTCTACAAGCTGCCCAAGTGCTCTGAAACAGAAGCAGCAAGGACACTTTTATCTAAGAAAGTTGGAATATAAACATTCCAACTGAGCGTTGGGTGTAGCTCCTGCAAATTCGAAAGAGACTCAAAAAAACATGAAGGACCTTGGAAATTATAAGTCACTTGAAAAACTACAGCCAGACATGGGGGCACGTTCCTGTAACCCCAGCAGTCGGGAGGCTGAGGCAGGAGGATCACTGTGAGTTTGGGGGCCAGCCTGGGCTGCACAGAGGGTTCAAGATCAGCCTAAACTGCATAACTCCTGCCTCAGCTTCATAAGTGCTACTATTACAGGCATGGTAATAATGGTCCTGAAAATGCAACTCTGTTTCAACACAACAGATATATTAGGAAACATTCTGAGCATAATTTAATTTTTTGCATTTACTTATGTGTCATTTAATACACAAGAAATTCTTTTTTAACTTGTAAACCAATCATTTATTTGAGAGAGAGAGTATAGCAGTAACACGAGTAGCACAAATCTAAAAGACAAGAATGATAGGTATTCCAAGCATAATTTTAGTGTTACCTATTGCTATCCTCAGTGTGAAAAATATTTTGGTGGTTCTTAGGCATTGGCACTCAGCACAACTAATCAGAACAGGAATGAACAAAGTACATAAGGCCAGACACTCTACAGATGGCTTCCTCAGTTCACCATGTTATGACTTATAATTCACCCAGCCACCTGTGGTATCACAACTCGGTCAGAGTTTAGATAATCCTTTCAGTATCCCATGAGACGCAACCCTTGTAATAACTCTCCACATAACAAACTTCAGGTTTCTTGCAAAGTAAATTAGTACTTGTTATAGTATTTAAGAACCACTTAACATATGTAAAGCTATGCTACCTCTTTATTAGGTTCCTATCTTTTTTAAACATGTCTTTAGAAAAGTTTTTAAGTATTGTGTCTTTATTCCTATTTTCCTAATAGCCTTTTGATTTTTACTGCAAAAAAATTTGCTGTTTTATAATATGCTATAGTATAAGTGACTACATTACTGTTTGAGAAAAATTAATCAATGACCAATCCATGTTTTTCAAAGGTAACATACAGGCAAGTTTATGTGATCATCGAATCAGTCAGAGAAAATTCTTGCCCTAAAAGCTCTACTGGAAGAGTCATTTTCTCCCAAGGCATAGCAGCTCCCCAATTACACACCAGCCTTGGGGTGAGAAGGATATCATTCACCTCAAAGAGTGAAAAAAAAATTGTCAAAAACTAAGGAGGTACCTCTGAATGTTCCTTCCAAATTCAGACCTTACGGGAGGTGGGGATGCAGATCAGGGGCAGAGGGCTCGCCGAGCATGTGTGAAGACCAGCCCTCCAATATCACACACAAAAAATAAAATAACAAAGTAAATTAAAGCATTGCAGACCTTGGATCTAGCAGAAAATCTTGGCATGAACCACAGTAAATGTCCACTGTTCAATAATAAGATCCTTGGCAGCTACTCAATGTTTACTATGAAAGAACACGCAACAGAAAACCTTATTTCTGCAAATATAGCTATACCAGTGCAAAGAGAAACCACAGGGCCTTTAGGAACACTCATGTCTAATTCTTGATAAACTTAAGAATTAAAGGAAGATGGTGACATGAGCCTAGACTTACAACCAGGGATGATACCGAAAGTAAAACTGCAGCATGTTTTCCTGTACTTCAGGACACTGGACATTGCAGCCGTAACTCTAGCACCATTACTTAAAGAATTAAACAAATTAAGTATTTAAAGTAACTGACAATTTTGTTTATGTGTTTACATATGCACATACAAATGCAAAGAAAAAAAGTGAGTCAAAAATAAATAAATGAACACTGAACCAGGTATGGTGGCACACACTTATAATCCAAGCACTCAGGAGGCTGAGGCAGGAGAAGCAGTTTGAGGCCAGCTTGGGCTACAAAGTAAGTTCAAGGACAGCCTGAACTGCATAGTGAAGCCCCTGTCTTTAAAAAAGGAAAAAAACCCAAAACACTGAAATGGTAATAGGGATAACACTTAGGTAATCAAATCACAGATTGTTTTTTCCTTGTTAATAGATTTATTTTATTTAATGGACATATAACACTTTTATCATCAAAGGATATCAAGTATCTTTTTAAAACAGTTAATTGAAAAAGATGAACCCAATATAATAGTAAGCTGTGGAGATGTAACAATAAGGCATCAAATGCCCTTGCTGCTTTCCTAAGGGTCAAAGGTGAGTAGACTGAATTTGGAGGTCACTTTCCAATCAAGCCAGACAATCCACTGAAATCAGAATGCAGAACTACATTCTCAACTACAAAAGATGTGGACAAACACAAAGACAGATGCTACATACCCAGAAGATATATAAACTTGATTGTCTCAGTTTTTACCAGACTCCTACTGGGATTTCAACAAATATATAGTCATTTAGCAAATGTACTGTCTGGTAGTAGAGAATATGGAACTACGATCTAACCAGAGACAGGCAGCGACCAAAGCCTAACACGTGCAAAGGCCACTGCAGATTTTCTAGGAGCCTCCTCTCAACATCACCACCTAGGTAATAATGAATAGTCAGCAAAAAGCCCAGGCACAACCAGTCAGACACAGCCTAAAAATATTAATTGGAAATTCAAGCAATAGGCAACTCACTGCGCACCACTCTGAACAGCATGACGATACCACGTACTGTCATACTCTCACCCTGAGTCATCCCTTTGTCCAGTGCATCTGCACTGTTTACGCTACCCGTCAGTCACAGCTTCTGTCAGTCACTCAGTAGCCACCCAAGTCCCCTGATCTACCACCAGGGCACAGCACTGCTTGTGCTGAACTAACTCATTATTTAAACATGATTCTCAAAGCACAGGAGTGATGATGCTGGCAAAGAGAAGCCATGGAGTGTTCAAGGGAAAAGGTAAAAGTTTCCAACTTCCTTAGGAAAAAAAAAGGAATCACATGCTGAGGCTGTTAAGATCTACAGTACAATGAGATACTTCTGCAGAGGCCACATCACACGATTTTTATTATATATATTGTTACAATTATTCTATTATTAGCTATTATCAATCTACTCTGTGCCTGATTTAAAAACTAAATTATCATAGGTTTGTGTGTTCAAGAAAAAAAATCGTACAATGTATGTAGTTTGGCATTATCAACAGTTTTAAGAATCTTCTGAGGGTCTAACAGATAAAGGAAGTCTACTCTAACAGCACTATCCTAGATACTGTGGTGAATGTAAAGAGAGATGGTGTAATCAGCCACATACCTGATGAAGAAAGATACGGCATACGAATCAAAACTATTTAGGTGACATAAGACAACAAAACTAAATGGCGAGGCACTTACAGAAAGGACTGCTCAATAGAGTAAATAGTTGGCTCTTGAGTAGTGCAGGCTTGGTCACCAAAGCAATGGAGCAGAAAAGGCAACGAGGAACAATTAATATGGCAGGAGGAAGATTTGGGCAGAAAAAGGTTTCCTTATCAGATTCATGGGACAATATATATTCCAGATTCCAAATATACTAAATCTCTAAATAGAGATATGTAGAAATATTACATTCCAGGGTAATTCTAAAGTAGATGTCACTGCTTCATTTCACAGATAGAAACTGAAACTAGTTAAAAAGAGAAGTTAATCTATTTGTCCAGCATCACCAAGGTAAGCAGCCCAGCTTGGGCTGAAACCAGTCTTAATGGAGTCCAAAATGCACCTCTCTTTTCTTTTTTATCCTCCCAGGGCTACTTCTTCCTAAAGCACAGTTTCTGATAATGCCACTCTGAACTCACGCTGTCCTGTTCTCATGGCCTATCCACGTGCCCTTCTGACTTCCCAGTGTGCCCACAGTCATCCCCTGCCCATCAAGGATTGCTCTCAGAAGAGTGAGCACAGGTAAAATTTAAATGACCACTAACATCTATTGCTGCCAAGGATGCTTTCTAAGAGGAATGAAGACTTTCCTTTAAAAGAAAGTATCTTACTAACTTATTTAAAAGAAGTCTATCTTACTTTCTCAGGAAGCCAAGCCAAGCATATGTTTTACAATGTACACAGTCTGCGGCTAAAGATTAAGAAGTACGACTTCCATTCACCAGCCCTCAGGGTATCCACACAAGATAGACTGTCCAAAAAACGTGTTCTCCACTTATTTTACAAAAACAATCTTTCACTGTCTCTGTGAATCAGGAAAACAATTATCTTTACTGGTCTCAGTTTTCTCACCATCAAAGATTTTACAAGTATCAAATGTCAAAAGTGTCACGTTTCAAAGGAACTGAAATAAAATTCCCAGGGGATCTCGGAGTGCAGACAAGTAGGGAGAAGATCACCGCACTGACAGAGATCACTCCATGGCACCCACTGTGGAAACAGCTTTCCTGACTACTCATTTGCTAAAACCAGAATATACTGATAGCTAGGTCCAGGGTAACTCAATAACTTGAAAGCACCCCACCAATATTTTATTTTCTTCCCACCAACATTTTAATAGGACAAGGAATAATAGAGTTTCAAAATGTGTTTCAGAATGATAGTTCAGATTCTATCTTAAGAAAATTTCTAGCTCATCCAGAAGTTACAAATTATGTTGAATTATAAGTTTTACACAGAAAATAAAGGTAATTTGAAAATAAGAGGCAATTTGAAAACAATATCTTGTTCACCCTTCTTTTGCAGTATTAGGGATTGAACTCAGGACCCTGCACTTGCCAGGCAAGTGCTTATTCTACTGAGCTATTTCCCTGGTCCTCATTGGTCACCCTTTCTTAACAAAGTTGTTTTAGTCCTCATTCTAAATTTGTTTGTTTGATTGATTGATTGATTGACTGATTTTTGTGGAACTGGAGATTGAACTCAGGCCCTTGGACTTGCCAGGCAAGCACTTTTTCTACTGAGCTATCTTCCCAGCCCTCATTCTAAATTTAAAAAAAAAAAGTTTGTTTTTTTCTATTTCAAACTGGGCATGGTGCCTCACTCCTATAATCTCAGCACTTTAGAAAGTTACAACAGAACTCCAAGTTTAAGTTCAGGTTGGACAACTTAGCAAGAGTCTGTCTCAAAATTTAAAAATTAAGAAAAGGTGGGGTTCAACCCCCAGTACCTTTTCTTTTTTAAAAAATTTTTTTAAACGTTATTTATTTATGTTTTGGCTGGCTCAGCCTGCCCTGGGGGTGGGGCTGGCGCAGCATATGGTGCCAGGGATCCAACCACGCTTGCTGCGGCTGCCTAAGCAGGTGCTTTAGACCACTGAGCTATCTTGCTGCCGTCCCCCAGTACTATAAAGAATAAAATAAAAAAGGGCAGAGATAGAGCTCAGTGTGAAGGTTGGGCTCCACCCCAGGACCAAAGACGAAAATGGCATCTTTTTTTTTTTTGCTGTACTGGGGATTGAATTCAGAACCCTGTGCTTGCTAGGCAAGCACTTATTCTACTGAGCTATCTCCTCAGCCTGAAAATAACATCTTATCAGGGCTCTGACATATATGCTAAGAGATTTTGGAGTTAAAATTCTTTTCAAAAAAGCAAGAATAAAACATAACCCTTACATATCTGGATGGCTCTTCCAGGTTCTGGTCATTCATGTCACTAGGAATGCTCCGGGTAGCCAGTGGTCCCTCTGCAAAAGGTTTTGGTAGCTGACCTCTGAACTCTGATGGAATGAACTGAAGCTGCCAACTGTCAGAATCACAAACAAAGGGAATAAGAAAAACACAAGGGGATCATATTGCTAAATGTACTTGAAACCAACCAACTAACCAAAAAAAAAAAAAATCATGAGAAAAACATTTCACTTGAAGTAAGAAAAAAACATTTTTGCTAAAACCTCAATCAGGGAGTACAGAGGCAAAGGTCAAAGTTTAGACCAAAAGCATTGAGAAATTTATGACCAGCGATCTTTTCAACTATTTTACTAAGCCTCAGCAGCCAAAACTGCAACCAAATAGTCATACCACCGAATAAGTGGGAAGTGTCAAACCTGTTACCAATTACCATGTGATCAAAGAGACTTAACGAAAGGAAAGCAAATTCATCAGGCGTATTGAACAAGATGAAATGTAATACATGGCACTAAGAACACACTTTACTTCTGATTAAAAGTATTTTCAGCTCTCTCAAATGTAAATGGAAAAGGTCAAAGTCAACATTTTAAAAAAAGTTTTAATTTAATTATTAACGATTGATGCAGGATCTTATTAAGCACAACATACTACTATCAAATAAAGCTAAGCTGTTAATATCTTTCCTCAAATGGAGCAGCAACAGGACTCATCTTAACCAGACTTCTAGGCTGGGAGAGATAGCATGGCAGTCTAAGTGACTGCCTGGCTAGCACAAGGGCCCAGGTTCAATCCCCAGTATTGCATGCTGTGACAGCCCCAGAACCTGGGGTGTGCTATGCTGGCCACCAAAATCAGGCCTAGTGGCGCACACCTGTAAGCCCAGTGCTGGGGAGGTAGAGAAAGGAGGATCACTATAAGTCTGAACTGTGTAATGAGAACCTGTATCCAACAAATATATAAAGAAAAAAAAAAAAACAAAAAAGAAAAAGACCCAGACTTTCCTTTTACCTAAAGAGGACCAAGTTAAGGAAAACATACATGTACTGAGGAGACAGCTTGGTGGTCCAAGTGCCTGTCTGGTAAGCACAAGGACCTGGGTTTGATCCTAGGTACCACATGCTGTATTAGACTAGAGCAGCATGCTGGCAACTGAAACTGGGTACGGTGGCAGAGGCCTGTAATCCCAGTGCTGGGGAGGCTGAGAGAGGAGGATCACTATGAGTGTGAGACCCTATATTAAGTCAATCAATCTTTTAAAAAAATAAAAAGAAAAGCATACAAAACTCTAGGGCATATGCTGTCAAATCTAACAACAAATAGCATAAGGGAAGCTAGACAAATGTCTTAATAGCTTTCCCCACTGCCATACGTTGGCAGAGAACTTTCACTGTTGTTGGATAGGAAAAAAATATTCTTTAAATTTGATATGGTGGCACACACCTATAATTCCAGGAGGCTGAGACAGGAGGATTTCAAGAACAGACTGAGAAATTTAGCAAGACTCTTTGGTATCCTCACCAATTTTTTTTTCTAAATAACTCTTTTAAGCTAGAGTTTCTAGACCAATTTTAGAAGTGGATTAATATCAAGTAATTAAAGAACTATAAATACAAATCTTCAAGAATAGTCACTAGTAGATACCTAGGCGACAAAGCACTCTGAGCCTATGATGGGTTGTCAGGGTGCACATCTGGGAACAACACCCAGTGTGATGAATGCACATGGCAGATTTCATAGAAATCTAAGATGAAAAATAAATCAACAACTATGTAAAAACTTCAACACAAAAGCTAAGAAGATCCTGTCATACGATTGCTTTTTGCTTCTTAATTTAAAACTCTAAGCATCAAAGAACAACTCACTTGTCAGGCAGCAGGAAGCTGCTGGGAAATCGATACCACTCTTTTCCCACACAGACATTCACAGGTCTGCCTTCTGGGACAGTATGAATCGATGGGTCCGTAGCAATTCGGTAAAATTCTGGATACAAGTCAAGGGGTCCATGATATCCTGGAAGCAAAGAACAGTTAATGAAAATCAAAGATGAGTAAAATGAGATTTGGGGATTTAATTATAATGCATGTTCACACCCCATTATTGGGAGGCTGAGGCAGGAGAACTGCTGTGAGCTCAAGGCCAGCCTGCACTACATATCAAGAATCTTTCACAAAAAAAAAAAAAAAAGAAAGAAAGCCTATTAGCATCCCATTATAATCCACATAAAATTTAGAGTGTACAGAGTCACAGAAACCCCAGCAAGGAGTCTATCCTACAGGTATAAAATGTCTCTCTAGTTAGGAAGTTGGCTGCCCAGAAACCCTATCCTATTTTGTCAAATATAACTTGATTTCTCGCCCTTTCTTAAACTCTGGATCCCAATGATGACTACAAGAAAAATATAATCATGAGAATTTGACCCCCAATTTTCATGGTAAGTTTAGGTTTCCTTAATTCATCAGTAGCCATTAAAATGGAGGAAAAACCAATAAGAACAGATAGGAAAAAATATATAATTAATAACACTAAAAGGAAC
>PVKN010033670.1:0-11950 GCA_004027915.1 Capromys pilorides
TTAAATATGATATATGGGTGGGGTTGGCTCCTAAGGGGAGACATGCATGTGAAGATCTCTGGGGTAACTGTTGTTCTTCAGTCCTTTCAAAACTCTCCTTATCCTCAGGACTGACTTATAATATCAGATGAATTTCTCTATCTATGTGGTATATATATATATATATATATATATATATATATATATATATAGTGTGTGTGTGTGTATGTGTGTGTGCATATATATATGATATATATATATCATATATATATATGATATATATATAGTGTGTGTGTGTATGTGTGTGTGTGTGTGTAATGGGGTGAGCATTGACTGTTTCATTTATTTTTTTGTCTATTGTTGCGGAACCAGAGATTGAACTCAGGACCTTGCATTTGCCAGGCGGACACTTGTGCCCCTGAACTATCTCCCTGGCCCCAAGCATTGACTGTTTCAGAAGGGGACTGTGAAAACTGTAAAATTTGTGATAATAATGACAAATTTTTAAATGCTGTGTGTGTGTGTGTGTGTGTGTGTGTGTGAATTCTCACAACCAGGCTTGAAGAAGACAGTACTCTCATCTCTGTCTTGTCCTTGATACTGAGGTACAGAAAGGCTCATCGCTTTCTGTGAGTCAGTTTTCTAGGAAGGTACAGTGAAGAGACTGATCATGGAGTGGCTTCTGGGTCCACATGAGCCTTCAACCCACGCTTCTCTGACTGATGTGCAAACTGATCCTGTGGTGATGTTAGAATCCAGATTTTCCTTCACATGTCTATGGCTGGCCCTGATGCCCTGAATTTCCAGCCAGCCCCCATCCCAAACCCAATAGTGCTGGACTGCAGGCCACACTTTGAGGAACCAGCATTTAAAGCAGGAGTTGCTGGCAAACTATAGCTGCAGTTTAAATCTGGCCCCCTGCTGTGTTTCCATAGGTAGAATAGTTTTTGCATTTTAGATAGTAGAAGTTTAAAAAAATAATATTTCATGACCTGTAAAAATTACATTAAACTCAAATTTTGGTATTCATCTCTAAGGTTTTATTAGAGTGTGGCCATGCTCATCTGTTGATATATTACCTTTGGTTATATATGACTTACAAGAGCTAAAATTTTAACTGTCTGATCCTTTGTAGAAAAATCTGCTGATTCCTGCTTTAAATTACGGTGCATATGTTAGAAAGTATTTTGCTTTCTTTCTCTGCTTTGTGTGTTGCTCAGCCTTTCTTCACTGACACAGAATACTTGTATTGATTGAAAAGAGGAAAAAGTGTAGCTTGGCTCATGGTTTCCGAGGTCCCAGTCATGGTCACGTGGCCCTATTTCTTTGGTCTCAGGGTATCTTGGCAGGGACTGCGTGTCAGGAAGAGGCAGCTTTACCTTTCAGCAGACCTCTGCAATAGGACAGTCTACACTTTCTGCTTTGGATTAAAATCCCAAGTCTATTACTTTTAAATTGTGAAGAGGAAACAAGTATACAAACAAATGAGATTGAGAAGGTACAATAGTCCTAATGACAGCTAGTCTGAGAGGGGGATACAGAGAATTACACAAAAGTCACATCTCACAAATCTCTTCTGTGACTCACAGAACAGAGAAACTGGATCAGGCCAAAGCATCCAGGAAGAATGGTCTAAGCTCTCTTTCTTTTAACCAGCACATGAGATCTGAGTGAAAACGAATGCATCTTATATATAAGCGCATCCAATAGGAACTCTATATGACTTTCAAAATAATTGTGGTCAAACGTACATAACATAAAATTTCCCACTAAGGCATTAAGTGTAAAGTTCAGGGGCACTAAGAACGTTCATGCCACCATCAACACCATCTGTTGCAGAGCTATTCCCTCGTGTAAAATTGGAACTGAGTAGCACTGAAAAAGAAGTCCCTTGTAAAAGCAACACTTTGAAGCACTGAAACAGGAGGATCCCAAATTTGAGCTCAGCCTAGGTAGCTTGGCAGGTTAGCATGAACTTGTCTCAAAAAAAAAAAAAAAAAAAAAAGATCTGGAAATGTAGCTCATTGTGAAGGCCCTGGGTTACTCCCAGCACCACAGAAGCAAGCACAAAGAAACAAACAAACATCAAAAACAAAACTTAATTTCCCTTAATAATTTCCTATTCCAGGACTGGGAAGACAGCTCAGTAGAATAAGTGCTTGCCTGGCAAGCACAAGGACCTGAGTTCAGTCCCTGGTTCTGAAAAAAAAAAAAAAAAAACAATTTCCTATTCCAGCTTTCTGCAACCCCTGCCATACATCATTTCATTCTGTCTGTATGAGCTTAGGTACTCTAAGCATCCCATAGAAGTGGAATTATACAATATTTGTCCTCCTGTGCCTTTTTCCCTTATTATGTCTTCAAGGCTCATTTGTGCTATCATATAGATCAGGATTTCCTTTTTTGTTCTTGTTTTGTAGTTTAGGACAGGATCTACAGGGTCTCACTATGCAGAATGGACTTGTAGTGATCCACCTGTTTTCAGCCTCCCAAGAGCTGGAATTATAGGCTCACACCACCATGCCCAACTTCATTCGCAGTCTCAGTGTGCTCCAGGGGTGGGGCCGGCACAGCATGACGCTGCCAGGGATTGAACCTCGGCTGCCGCATCTGTCTAAGCAGGTGCTTGAATCCACTGAGCTTTTTGGCCAACCCTTCAGGATTTCCTTTTTGAGCTATGGAACATTCCATTCTGTGTATTCATGTTATTTGTCCAGTCATCTGCAAATGGATGCTTGCGTAGCTCCCACTTTTTGGCTACTGTGGACAATGCTGTGATGGACATGTATGGGCCACCCATGGTTCTTGTGCTTTCAAGATAAAATCATGGGCTGCTTTGGCAGCTTCCTTGTCTAGAGGTTCTGGTCACCTCCCACCACGGCATTTAACTTAAGCTCCCTAGCCTCAGCAAGCACCTTTCCTGGCTTTTAAATTCTGATGTTGCATGATTCCCCTGGTGTGTGCTCTCCCTTGCTTATTAACTGAAAAAATCCTAGCTTTAGTTGCTTGTGTTTTCCCGGTAGGCTTTGACTGGAAGGCCATAAAAAGCATCATTTTGAAACTATCCATGATAAGCACTCGCTAAACCTCAGATGTGTGGATTTGCATTTCCCGGACAACTTCTGATGTTTAGCATTGTATTCACATACGTTTTAGTCACTTGTATGTTTTCCTTTGAGGCATGTTTATTTACATAATTTGTCCACATAAAAATATTTAGCTATTTTATTGAGTTCTTTTAGTTCCTTATATATTCTAGATACTAATACATGCCCTGTTGGATGAATTCTGCATGTTGTGTCTTCACTGCATCAATTATTTTATTTGCCCTGCAAAGATTTTTAGTTTGATCTGATTCCATTTCTCTAGTTATGCTTCTGTTGTATAAACCTTTGGGATCTTATAAAAATTTACTGCCTATACTGATATCTTGAAGTGTTTTCCATATGCAGTCATCAGCAAAATGCAAATCAAAACCACAATCAGATACAATCTCACCTGAGCAAGAATGGCTATTATCGGAAAATAAAAATGTAGGTAACACTGATGAGGAGGCTGGAAGAGATAATTTTACATGCTGCTGGTCAGAGGATAAGTGAGTGCAGCTATTATGTCCAATTTTTTTTCTCTTTTCTTTTTCAGGGCTGGAGATTGAACCTAGGACCTTGTGCATGACAAGCATGCATTCCATCACTGAGCCACAGGCTTAGCCCATGGTACAGTGGTGAAGAACAGGAGGGAAGTACCTAAAAAAAAAAAAAAAAAACCCTGAAAACAGAGTTATGAAGTGTAATCAGAACACTGTATATGGTGAATAGTGAAATAAAACTTTATATTATAAAAATATACATTACTATGAATCTTCCTGAGAAACTATCTCCCACTTGGAACACACTTATCCTATCATTTTTGCCACCTGTGAAGCAACTCTGGAAGTCCTCTTCCATGAGTGTCTGTGCTGCTGCAGAGCGCCACCCAACGGAAAGGCGGGGTCATTAGAGCACCACAGTGTATCTTCATCCACTTTATTTCCCAAATCTGACACTGTGCATGCTCTGGCTCTCCACAGAGTCAGTGACCATAAGCAATAAATGTTTCGAATCAATTAGCAACATCAAGGCAGCCACCACAGCACGGCTAAAGAGACTTATGAAGGAGGACTTCAGGAATTGCTTCAGAAAGTGGCAAGAAGGATGGAATAAGGGTGTTCAAAGCAAGGTGGAGGATTTTAAAGGATATTAAAGAAAATGTTTCTTGCAATATAATATATTAAATAAAATCACATATTTGGTCACATCATATATATCCAAGGGAAACTACACTGGTATATCAAAGAGAGACCTGCTCTCCCATGTTCATTACAAAACTATTCCAAATAGCTGAATC
The DNA here is from genome assembly GCA_004027915.1 of Capromys pilorides. Taxonomy (NCBI): domain Eukaryota; kingdom Metazoa; phylum Chordata; class Mammalia; order Rodentia; family Capromyidae; genus Capromys; species Capromys pilorides. The sequence goes on from PVKN010033670.1 coordinate 4,366, forward strand.
CACTGAAGTGGCCCCAGGTGGATGAGTAGATAGAAGCATAGCACATCTAATTCAGCAATGAAGAGTGAAATCTTTTCATTCGTGGTAACATGGTTGGAAATGGAGAACATTAGGTCGAGTGAAATAAGCTAGACACAGAAAGACAAATAGTATCTCTTCTCATTTCCATATGAAGGCCCAAAGCTGATCTCACAAAAGAAAGTAAAATGATCGATTACAAGGGTTAGGTAGAATAGGGGGTGGAGCTGCAGAGGGAGGTTGGGTAGTATGTATACCAATATAGTTATGAGGACTAAGGTCTGGTTTTCTGTAGCACAGTAGGGTGGCTATGTGTATAACAAGATATGTATTTTATAAAGAATTAGAAAAGAGTTGGAAGGGTCCAAACTCAAAGAAATGATAAATATTTAAAGAGATAGAAATATCAATAACTCCAATTAAACAGTCTACATACACATACATGTATTTGCATTATCTACTATATGTGCTATATCTGAATAAGCCCCATTTGGCTAGACCTTGCATGACCTAGCCTGCTTGTCACACAGCTTTTCCTGACTCTTGAATATTGCCAGTGCGGTGTTGTGTGTGTGTGCTGGCAATGCCTCTGGACAGTTTCCCTCTTGTTGTCACAGCTTCTTTGGTTTTTGTATTGGGCTTATTCTGATTGGCTGCTGTTATTGCTTTTCATTTTATTTTTTAATGATTCTTTTTTTCTCTCTAGGCATTTTGATAAGGGGTAAAACCTGACTCCTTTTATCTAGTTTGTGTTCTTTTCAGTCTGGTATTTATTTCTATTGGCAGCTGGTTGCTGAACAGAACTATAAGAGGTTTTTTTTTTTTTTTTTTTTTTTTTGATAACTAAGCATCTTTCTCCATTCCTTGTTTCAAAATCTTATGAAAAGAACTTGAACACTTTTGACAAACGCAATTAACAGAGCTACCAATTGTATCTCTCAAGAAGTAAAAATATATTCCAATACCCATTATTCGCAATGAATAATCAGTGAGCCTCTACCAATGTTTTCGGAACACACCCTTTCCCAAGGGTATTTAACAAAATATTGTTTTCCATTAGCAATCTGCAATTTGTTTAAGAGGCATGGTATCCCTGAACAAATGGGCCATTGGAAAGTGAATTAATGGTACTCTACAATCTTAACCTTAAAAAGCAGAGAGTAAGATACAGCTGAAACAAAAATGTAAAATCATCTTAACAACAACTTAACTTTTATTGTTGAGTGCACACCAAGGGAGGAATATTGTGTGCTAGCAGCATTTACCTGACACATATATAAAACTGATAAAGCTTGGGCTGGTGGATGCAGCGCACAGCATCATTAAAAAGCAAGCATCAGTATTAACAATAGAGATTGATGGTCTCTATTAAGCAATTCAATTATTGGTTTAAGGGAGTTACCATCTCTCCTAACAGTTTTAAAGGCCCCTGAACTCTAATTTTTAAGCACTTGTACTCAGAAGCACAATGGCACTCAGTAAGGAGAAAAGTTAGACACATTCCCGACTCTTACAGGCTTTTTCTCTTGCATGCTTCTTATTTGCTCGGGACCCTTTCCTCTGCCTCACTGAGTATGCAGTTGGTCTTTCTACACAGGCATCAGAGGATGGTGGGCAGAAGAAGGCTCAAGGGCATTTGGAGTCAATATCAGTCAGGGTCCTTGAGGGAAAAAGTCAGGAGCTTCAAGATGAGAGCATCTGAAGAAGTCTTGTGTGATAATCTTGATTGTGAATTTTATTGGTTTGAGAGATGCCTAAGAACTTAGCAAAGGACATTTCTAGTGTACATCTGCTCAGGTCATGGTGCATGTCCTCAATCCCTGGACCCTTCCTGTCTGATTCTTTCCCTGCTTTCTGGTTCCCAATGCCACAAGTCCAGCAGATTTCCTCTGTCATTTCCCTCCACTGTATTTCTATCTTGGAGTCAGCCCACCAGGGACTAAAACCTCTGAAACCATGAACCAAGATCACCCACTCCTTTAAATTCCAGATGCCAGATATTTTGTTCCAGCAAAGGAATTAATAGAGCTTAATTACAAAAGTAGAAAGGTAGGGAGCCACCATGGAAAGGAGGAGAGAGAGAGAGAGAGAGAGAGAGAGAGAGAGAGAGAGAGAGAGAGAGAGAGAGAGAGAGAGAGAGAGAGAGGAGAAAGACTTAGTGAAACTCCAGAGAAGCAGAGAGTTGAACACAGAGCTGGTTGTTTTGAAAGGGTAGAACTATGGGTGAGCACAGAGCCTGGTTGAGGCAATGTTCTTGCAGGTAGGCAACCAAGGTAATGCATACATACACTGACATTTTCCGTTCTTGCTGAGTTCCTCTTTGGCTGAATCAGCTCAAGGCAGTGGGATTGGAATTCTTGGCATATCCTATGCAGGTCAGTCTGCTGGGGTGGAAGAGAACACAGAAGACATCTGGGGAGTGTGTGTCAAAGCTAATCCTATGGTGTGTCTATAAATGTCTAGGAAAAATCTAGTGTTTTTCCTACTCTCACATCCAAAACTGAATACTTCACTGTTAGTCATGGGTGACTGACTTTGATTTGTCGTTGAAGAGTATGTAGATTTCTCCCCATAACCATTCTGCTTTTTAGTGGAGACCAGCTGGGTATCCTACAACTGAAGTCAACTCAGACACCACCTCTTTGGTTTTAGACTCAGCTTCCAGTGGTTATGTGCTCAGCCTGATAATACAGATCACTTCAGATTCTAATTGCAAGGTCAGGTGATAGCCTGCGCCCCTCTTTCTGCCTGAGGATCAATCAGTCTTCTTGTGACCCCTTTCTCAAGTCCAGTTAATTTTCTAGAACAGTTAATAAAGGTCAATACTTGTGCTCACTTGTTATTACAAGGGACATAGATGCGCAGGAAGGTAAAAGAGATGCTTACATAAAGGTCTTTGGGAAAGGCCCTCCAACCTCCAGTTATCTCCACACATTCAGAAATCCAGAAGCTCTTTGGATCCTGTACTTCAGTCCTTTGGGATTTTGTGGAGGTTTCCTTACATAGGTGTGATTGATTATGTCATTGGTGTTACCTCAGCCTTCAGCTTTTCGGTCCCTTCCTCAGAGGTTGGGGGTGAGGCTGAAAGTTTCAACCTTCTAATCACATCCTTGATTCCCTTGGCATCCAGCCTTTATTCTGAAGCTGTCTAGGAGTGCCCTCGGTATCCTTTCAGTAGAATAAAAGGTACTCTTGTCACCCAGAGACTTATGAAGGGCTTAGAAGCTCTGGCTCATGAACCCAGGATGGAGACCAAGTGTACCATCTTTATCTTTAAGAGTTTTAGAGCAGTGTTTTAGGAACTGAGAACAAAATTCAATACATATGTATATAATCTTAACACCCCAGTGCCCCAAGGTCTTACCAGCCTTGTGTCCTCTCCGATAGTGAGGTAGTGTTTCTCATCTTCCATCATAGTAGTCCCCTTTCCAGCTTTGCTCACAGTGTCTGTGATGCTCTGCTTTCTCTTGCCTGGAAGGTGGAAGCTGTATTTCAGTACCAAAACTAACCTTACAACTTTGCTATGCTCCATGTGATAACCCTCAACATTCCTTCTATACCTGAGGATATAGACAATGCCCCAACCATGGGGTGGCTAACTGCCTATGCATGATGCCCCAGTCCTCCTTGGGGGACATCTTTAAAATCAATTTCTAGCATCCCAGTTAGTTTCATTTTTTATCAAGGAACTTTGGGCACATTCTGTAACAGCCTCTAATTAATGATACATTGACCTCACATCTTCCAACTCTCTCTACTCTTCCCCTTAACTAGATCTTCTTCTTGTTTTATGGAGTCTCAGAAATATAACAACAATGGGAATCTTATTAGATTCATGAAAAAAAGTTACAATTGGATTTGGTACACTCCAAGCTCACTCTCCCTGGCCTCCAAGGCTACAGCTGAATCCATGACTCAGTGTCCTTGGGTGGACCTTTCCAGGGCTCACAGTCATGGCTGTTCCAGAAGAAGATGTGAGTCTGGGTCCCATCCACCAGGTAGCTCTGTCTGGCTTTATTATGCAATTGTTTTCTAGTTTCTGTAGAACTACAGATAGCCATTTGAACACAGAGGTTGTTATATCTTCACTGATTAATCCGAGTACAAGATAAAATTACTAGGGTACTTTCTGGCAGATTAGAAGAGAGAGGTAAAATTTAACCATAGTCAGGACTTCAGGTTGAGTTTGATGAGGCCACATGTGGAACAGATGGGCAGAAAACAAGTTGGCAAGGAGATAAAGCATCCTTAGTTCTCTGCTTATGTCTGTCCAGCCAGTACCTTATGGGGTTACACACTCAGTATGAGTGAAATCTGACCAAGTTCCCAGTTGTGTTCACATAGGAATAGCTGAGGGATCTTAAGAACAAGTCAACAAACAAACAACATTCTTATTCTAGAGATGCTGATAGCTTTGATTGGGCATGGTGCCCTTGCGGAGCATGTTTTCAAGTAACGAAAATTCTGTTTCTGAAGAGAAACCCCCTCTGAGGGCACAAGATAGAGTAGATATGCTGTCTTTGTGCAGAGACAATAACATTTAATCTTCATAATCTGGGAAGTTGTACAAGATATGCGACTTTATTTTTTACTTTTGTATTTTAGGGAAGGGTCTACAAGGTGTTCAGACTCTCACTATTATATCAGACTCATAGTGATACACCTGTTTATAGCTTCCCAAGAGCTGGAAATACAGGCACACACCACCACACCCAGTCTCAATTGCCATCTCAGCACACCCCAGGGGTAGAGCTGGCATGGCAGACCAGGGGATTGAAACCCTGGCCTTTGCCCCTGCTTGCAGGCGCTTTAATCCACTGAGCTATTTGGCTGGTCCTAGGACATGCAACTTTAATTTTCCTTAATTAAAACTAACTTGCCTCAAATTTTCACTGTACTGAGAATAAAACTTGGATATTTCATGGTAAAGTCAGTTGACTCACTATCCCTCCTTTCTCCAAAGTTAAATTTCCTGCTTGGGCCTGGGGTGGGGATTCATGCTGAACTGTGCCATGCAGTCATATGTCTGCCTTTTGGGAAGTGTTTAATTCATACAGCATTTGCTGATCTTCGATGTCTGTCCTGCTTCTCCAGTGAGCTCTGGAAAAGGTTTCCACCTGACCTCAACCATGACTGACAGTCTTACCCCAGCTTCAAAGCACCCCATGTCTTATCTTTCTTGAAACCACACAGGAGATGGTTTTTCTACCTTCTAATTTCCCTCCATCCAGGTGTGGGGTCTCGGTGACAGTGCTTAGACCCATCCTCTAGGTGCCTCCATGTGGCCCACTGTGCTGGACTCTCCTGAGCCTGATGAGGTCTGGGGCCCTAGGTAGGCTCCTTGTGTGCTCAATCCTATTGTCTCTCTCTGAGTTCTGACTACAGCACTCCAGGTTGCTCTTTTGGATCTGCACAGTAGCATACAACCCTCTCCATCTTCCAATGTCTTTTCTCCTTACTGACATGGGAAATGTAGTCCAAGAGTTGCAATGAGACCTGATCTAATTTGCAGTCTTGGAAATCATTCACTTGGGTAGCAGCCTTTGAACACAGAACTAAAATGCAGGGAGAAGAGACACTGGTAGTGTGCTTGCCTACTATGCTCCTTGGTTCAGTCCCCAGAACTCCATGTTCACCGCTTAGAAAGCCATGAACTCAAAGCCAAACTGTCCTTTGGTAGCTGTGAGACTGGATGATCAGGACTTGGAGCCTTGGGATTCATTATTCTTTTGCTTCTACTTGTGTAGATGTTTGTGAATTTCTACAGTAAAAACAGGTTGGAAGAAATTTTGAGAAAGGGAAAGATTTGATATATTTCTCTGGCTCCCCTGTGAAGATGACTCTAGTATGTGCTTTGTGTCTACAGCTCTGGATGGATGAGAGTCTAGAGGAAGAAAATCATGTGTGTGTGTGTGTGTGTGTGTGTGTGTGTGTGTCTTTGCTTCTACTCGCTTCTTCACCCTAATATGGGAGAGGGCAAAGCCCCCCACCCTGGCTTTGCTCACTTTTTTTCTCTGAGTTTGGTCAATTCCAAGACCAGAATGAATCCTTTGGGGCTTTCCAGGAAAGCCTCTGTGGCTGGGCTCACAAGCTTGCCCAGTCTGCCATTTGCTGGGGCAAGAAGAGAGCTGCTATAACCTCTGGCTGAGTCTTCCAGGCATTTATGTGACTTCTAAGCCCAGTATATGAGCTCCAACCTCTCTCCTCTCCTCTCCCCTGAGGGGATGAGGCTGCTATGCCTGAGAATTGCAAAAGCTGGTTCTCTTCTCTGCAGACTCTCTGCTCACTAGGCTGAACAGTGGACTCTGCTCCATCTTTTGCAAGACCAGCAGTCTGGCCTTGGAAAAGCCTTGGTTTATTTCCTGTGGCACAACCGGTGTGGTCAAGAATGGTAAGACAATAAAGGGATGTAGGTCTGGATTGGAATGCCCAGTTCCAACCTATTCACTTCCTGCTTGGGTCTCTGTGTTCCTGTTGCTTTGTTTTACACCCTGGAAGCCATAGGTCTCTACTGGCCCCCTAGAGGACGTTGACTGGGTACCTTCTGGTTTTGCTGGTGCTGGGAACACAGAGGCAGTTTGCACAGGTAGTGCTGATGGATCTAGAGAGCCTGATTCCAGGAGCCCTTTTACCCTTATGGGTGCCTGCATCCTGCTTCTAGTAGCTAGTGCTTACCACTCTTCCTCAGAGGACTGGGCCACTCTGCCACTTTTAAAGCTCTCATGTTATTTAGGATCCTCTACTTCTTCCCCGACCCTGGCTGCCATCCCCTAGCCTATTGGATAGGGGCCCTTATAAGGTCATTATGAATGTGGAAGTCATTCTCAGTTTCACTCTTGCTAGAGATGGATCCTGGCTGGGTTTTACTTCTTCCTGCCCCTCTCCTGGCTCCTTCCCTATTCCCCCAGGAGAGCTTTCTTTGTGCAATACTTCTACATACTTCTTCCTCTCAAGGCCAGCATCTGGGATCAGCACTAAGCTAGTCACAGAGCATCAGGGGAGGTCTGGTGCTCCCGAGATGCTCATGTGGAGATCATGATGGTGGCAGGGTGGTGGGGATGCCTCAAAGGCTGGCAATAATGGAGGTACACAGGTACAAAGGCTGACAAACTCATGTGGTTGCGATGTTGGCACAGGCATGCCCCTGATCTGTTTTGTGTGGCCATCCTGTCATTCTCATTGTATTTCCTTCCACTCCCATCGTCTTGTGGATCTCAAGTTTACAGACGTCTACTGTTGCAGCCCAGAGCTTTCCCTGAATGTTGGATCAAGATGCTTTGTGAAGACAGAGCAATAGGGACAAGGAGTGGCATGTTGCTCAGGCAGGGAGTGGTCAAAGGACATCCAGATACTGCAGACTGTGCCAAAGACAAGCTGGAGAGCACTGAAAACCAGGGCAGAGAGAAACAGGACTTTAGAGTTCCAGCACTCTGCTCCAAGATGTAACCCAGGAGGATCCTTCCACCATTGGTGACCTAAACTCTGTGCAACATAAGTTGCTATCCGAGTCCTTTACAGACGAACATTGCTGTAATATCTGCTGCTTCCAGCACCCTGGATCCATCAA
>PVKN010033671.1:0-11988 GCA_004027915.1 Capromys pilorides
TTAAATTCTAACTGAATTGTTTTTCTTTTTTGTACTAGGAATTGAACTCAGGACCTTGCGCTTGTTAGGGAGGCACTTGTGCCCCTAAGCTACATCTCCAGCATAAATTCTCACTAAATTCTAAGTTGTTTTATGCATATTATGAATTTTGTACATAATTAATTGTTGCTATTTTTTCTGCTCTAGACTGGGCAGGTGTCCATTCCTACTCGCTGCTCCTTTTTCTATAACTCATTTCTTTACTAATTTCCATGATGATCCTTCTCCATTCCTGCTTTAGGAATATTGACTTGATTTAAATGGAAAAGCCAGGAAGGATTGAAGCTATCCTTGAAGTATGAAAATCAGACAAGAAGCAGAGAAATCCCATTTTAGATCTAGAGAACACTAAAACAATTACCTTTACATTTGAGGACTTTATACTAGATGTTATCAATAAATAGGGTGTGTGTTGAAAATTATTATAGTAAGGGCCAGCGAGATAGCTCAGCAGACTAAGTAGCTGGTTAGGCAAGCACAGGGATGGGATTCGATCCTAGGCACATGCTTATGATCCCAACACTGGAGAGGCTGAAAATAGGAGGATCTCTATGAGTCCGAGCTGCATAGTGAGATATTGTAGCAAGTACATTAATAATAATAATAATAATAATAATAATAATAATAATAATATAAAAATTGTTATAGTAAAGGACAGAGTTTTGTTACTACTGCACAAGAGATTCCCCCTTGCTGCTAACACACAGGTCTCATCATTCTCATCACCCTATGAAGTATTCTTGGAAGTCTTTTCCTGAGCATCTTTAGTTGTACTGTACTAGTTGTCTTGATGTCCTATATCCCTTCAAAGCTCTTACCTTTCCTGGTCACTTTCACTTGGGAAAGAATCAGACATCACAGTGCACCAGATCTAGTGAATAAGCTGGGTAAAGACACCCCATAAAGCTTCTGCAAGGCTGCCTTTCTGTTACATAGCACTTGGTATCAACATTCGAGTCTTTTGTTTTGTTTTGGTTTTGGTTTTAAATCATAATTAGGGAGCGCACAGGCAAGGATTCAGCTCCATGGAGCAGCGCCTGCCTGGCAAGTGCAAGGTCATGACTTTAATTCCTGGTACCAGACCAACAGAGCAAAACAGCACACACACACACACACACACACACACACACACACACACACACGCACACAATCCAAGATCAATTAAGAAAAACAATCACAAAAAAGAACTTCCAGGGCTGCTTTAGAAATTGAAGAGGAAGAAAGAATCAGTGTGTTTGAAGCAAAGAGAAGTCTTTTGAGGAGATCTTATGGCAATGTGTCTTTTACTGTAACATTTTTTTTTAATTTAAACATTCACCAGAGTAAAATATCCCCTGGACTATCACTAAAGCTGTAAGCTCATTATATTTATTTTCCTATTTTTTAAGCTTCAAAACAATTATGTACAATGACAGCTTTCAGCACTGTTCTTCTTTGGGGTAAGAAGAACAGTCCATTCTGAGTAATTTGCTGAAATCCAAACACATAAGATGTGACAGGAACCATCCCAAGGTGCTTAAATTAAGTATTGCACAACAGTCCCTCAACACTTTGCCATTTTTGTAGAAAAGGCAGAGTAAAACAGGGCATATGTGATTGTGCCTATTCACAAATGAATTTATATTCAGATCAAATTATGAGACCCTTTGTGAGTGGGGCTTTTAAATCTAGATTGTTAATGATTTCGTAGACCTATAAAATGGAAAAATGTAGCAGTTGAGTGGTAGATCTGGAGTCCCTTTCCCTTGTACTTTGATGGCACATGAGCATCCTAATACAGACTGAAGAATTGTAACTTATTCATTTTTCAGTAGCAGCATGCCTGCATGTATGAACTAAATTTTGAATGATCCGCTGATATTCCAAAGTTAAATTTGTGAAGGAATCAATCTGCTTATCTGAAAATCCAAGTTATCCTGCGGAGCAATGTCTTACAAAAATAATAGGAAGGCTATTTTCATCATCTACAAATCTACCCCACGTCAGCTAAAGGAACCAGTAAAATGCACATATGACAGAATTAACTTGGAAGATCAAAGATCAGCATGCACCTCTAAGGACCGGCCAAATAGCTCAGCCGATTAAAGCACCTGCAAGCAGGGGCAGGGGCAGGGGCAGGGGCCAGAGGTTCGATCCCCAGCCTGCAATGCCAGCCCCACCTCAGGGGCAGACTGAGACAGAAATTGAGACTGAGTGTGGTAGCACACACCTATAATCCCAGCTCTTGGGAGGCTGTAAACAGGCGGATCACTACAAGTCCGAGCCAGTAGCAAGACCCTGAACATCCTGTAGACCCTTCCCTAAAATCCAAAAAAAGAAAGAAAAGCACCTCTAAAATAAAGTTACAATTGCCTTAATATATGCATAATTTGAAATGACTAATCAACTACCTATAAAACAGCATAGAGCAATAGCAAGACATTCTTTTGACTCTTGAGCTTTTAAGTTTGTATTTCCAGGAGTTGATCAATCTTTGTCTTAATTTTCTGCTGCCTTTTTATGTGCTAATCTTGCAATAATATACCTACCATGTGGATCAGCTAGGGCATACATGAATTTCCCCAATTAAAGATGATTCTGAGCTCATTCATTAACTCGAACTGTTCTTATTTTAATCTCATGAGGAATTGACAGAATTTATAAGAAGAGAAAATAAGAACAAACAAATCACAATCTTGTTTCTGATACATGCTTGTCATATCAGTAATATTTCATAAAGCATCTATTCTTCCTTTATTAGAGAAACAGGAATATATGATAATAGAAATCATTATCTACTGATTATTATGTGGCAAATCTAAGCCTTTTACATAGTCACTCAGTTTAATCCATTTTGCAACTGTATAAGGTAGGCTGAGTCTATGTGCATTTCTTAAACAAGAAAACTAAAGCAAGCAGAGTCTCAATAACTTGGTTAAAGTTAGGCACTTATCAATGTTGGGGCAAGAATTTGAATGCAAAATCAATCAGCTTCTAGGAGTAGCTTCACAATTCTGTTCAGTTAGATGCCCACAAAGATCCACAATGTATGTTTTCAAACACACAAAGACACACATGCTTGCAGAATAAGCATGTGCTTGAAATGATTGTACTCATCAAGTATGTTTATAGAAAGGCTCAGGCACCAACTACCTAAGGATCCACTTCCATATGAACTTTCATCCTTTTCAATTCACACATGATATTTTTTACATCACTGACACATATCTATAAAAATAAGACTGCATAAAACATTATAATACGTAGTTTTCCAGATAAATGCTAACTTTAAAACACTAAGATCATCTTACCCCATATTATTTGCATAATATAGCCAACAACAAGCAAAACAAGTATCACCTGTCAAACAAGTTCTCTTTCCAAGATAAAATTGTCTATTTAGGGATGGGGACATATCTCCCGGCCTAAGCACCTGCTTGGCAAATAGAAGGACCTGAGTTGGATCCCCATTACTGCATGCCTAGATGGATGTACCAGCCACCAATACCAGGGGTGGTGGCAAATGCCTGTAATCCTAGCACTCAGGAGGCTGAAATAGAAAGATCACTATGAGGCTGAGCTGCATAGTGAGACCTTGTACCAAATACATAAATGATTTAAAAATATTTAAATGTATATTTAATTTATAAACAATAGGTAATGATATATAAGAAAACTTTTATTTGTACGTTCAGGTTTACATAATCTCCACATAAACACAACATCATTTACCTTCAGCACTTGGGGGACTAATGGCAAAGGTGAACTTCAGCCAAGTTCAAGTTTTAGGTTAGAGCTAGGGCCAGAGAAGAAGCCAAAGAGGAAAAGCAAAGGCAATGTTGCATTTTGATGAGTTAGAAACTTCAGGGAGGACAAAAAATACCATGCTTATCTCATCATTTTATTTTCAGTATCTGTTTATCCAATTGCTAGTGGTACCATTATTTGATAAGCATTTAAAAGACATCTGTTACTTATGATGGTGATTAACAGAGTAAGTTGGTACAATTTTCCCTTCACCTGGCCTGAGTGGTGTCTTTTCTTTCTGGCAGTTTGAACTGCAGTCAAGAAATTATTGTTGCACTGTCATGGATCCACTGGCAGGATTCTGAATCATCTCTCCCCATTTTAAGGTCCTCATAACAAAGCATTGAATACTTTATTGGCTCAGCTATGATCCCTGTGACCTTGGTATGATGTGAAGAGTGAATCTCATTTCTTCACTGAGATTCCCAAAATAAAGTGTACCGTGTTTTCTAAGGATAGGCACAAAGAGGAACACGGTGGGAGGTGTGCCATGCCCATGCACAGTGAGAACCACCCCATTCTCTTTTCTCAGGAGCATGTTGTCATCCTTAGAGACCTCAGTCGGGCTGTCTCATCATTGCCATTATCTTCTGTGCTACCAATTTGCTTTCTGAATAGTGTCTAGCTTCTTGTCGTATCGTTCTTAGGTTTTGATGTGATGAATTAAAATTAAGTGGCTTGTGTGTGTGGTCAGAAAGAGTGAGAAGGAGAAGAGGAGAGAGAGAAAGCATAAAGGGTAAGAGGGAAGACAAAGAAAGAGAGGAAAAGGGGTCAGGAAGGACAGAGAAAAAGAGAAGGAGGAAAGTAGGAGGAAGGTGAGAAGAGAGGAGAATTTGGTGCCACAAGAAATGGTGTGCTGTAAGTTCTTTGATACTGCACAGTTTTGTTGCTCCAATATACAAATTATATCCCCTAGTGGACCTGACCATAAATGATTTGTGTCATTTCTAGAGAAAACTGAGTACTTATGATTAATTTAATACAAATATTCTAGGTAAGAGAAAGAAGTGCTGGCAAGATAGCTCAGTGGACTAAACACCTGCTTAGGCAAACACAGAGGTCAGGGTTCAACGCCTGGTCCTGCATGCTTTGCTGGCCCCGCCCCTGGGCATACTGAGCTGGTGACTAAATTCTGGCTTGGTGGCCTGTAATCTCAGTGCTGAGAAGTTTGAAAACAGGAGGATCACTAAGGGTCTGAGATGCCTAGTGAGACCCTGAACCCAATATGAGAGAGAGAGAGAGAGAGAGAGAGAGAGAGAGAGAGAGAGAGAGAACCAAGACTCTTGATGTATAAAATACTACATAATTTATATGGGGGAAATTGTTTATATTCAGCAAAATAAGAGCTGGATTAAGCAATAACGTGGATGAAAATTAATATTGTATCAATTCAGTTAACTGACATCATCGTGTACCCCATATAACTAATGTAATATATCTTAGATTGATAGCATCTTGAACAGCAGCAAAATGGACAACAGAAAAGCAGGGAGATATTAGTGTTGCTGTATATTTAATTCATGGCTCAATATTCTGCAGATAAAATCATGCCTTAAAGTAGATGCCATTATTTTTTCAATACACATTTAAGAAACTTAAGGAACAGAATGTGTATGAAATAACTTGCCCAAATTCACCCAAGTCGCTTCAGAGAGGCCTGCAGTTGAAAGCTGGACTCCATACCACCACCCTGTGATAAGTCTAATTTTTGGAACTTCCAGATGTATCTTTATACACACACTAATTTGAAGGAGGAAATGAGGGCCTGGAATCAGTGTGCTGTGTGCCAAAAAGCACTTAGCAGCTAGTCCTAACTTAACTCCAACATGTCTCTGTTTAATTAATTTTCCCTCTTTCAATCATGTTGTATGTATAAAATCTTATTTTCCATCAAATATAATGCAAACACAGATTTTAATTTTTCTGTCTTCCTAAGAGATTCTTTCTCTAGGAAAAAAATGAATAAATTTTTAATTTTATAGAAACGATAATTGAAAGTTTTTAACCCTTTTCAGCTAGTAACTTGGTGGATTACTCAGAGCAAAATATGCTTAAATATTTCCTTCTTAATATTGAATCCTGTTGAGACTAAATATGAGTGGGAGCCTGACTTATTTCTGTCCCTTTAAATATAGTTAATTCAATAAAATTTTACTAAGTATATAATGCAAGTTGTTTTAGATCCCCTGTGTTGTCTCCACCAATTTTGACATGTTTTACAAGTAATGTATCCACAATAATACTTAAAGGACAAAACCTATACATGACTTCTCACCTTAATAAAAGCTCTTAGAGCACATTATTTCCATCTTGCTTATTTCAGGTTTAACACTATACGATTAAGGGGGAAGCAGAAAATTATCTCATCCCTCATTAATTTCCAATCACAACCCTGTGTCCATTCACCTCTTTGTCTCCAGAGGGCTTCTACTCTCAGCCTGACTCAAGCCCCCTCCTGTACATGCAACAAATCTTAATAGTTAGAAAAGGTCTCTTTTGATCTGGGTGTGGGGACATACATTTGCAATCACACTACTTTGAAGGCTGAGGCTTGAGGATTTCCATGGGATTGAGACCAGCTTAGGCTACAAGCAAGTTTAAAGCCAGCCTCCATTACATAGTGAGATTCTGTCTTTTTAAAGATTGACTGACTGATTGATTGATTGATTGATTGATTGATTAATTTGGTAAAGGGTCTCACTACATAGTTCAGACCTATAGTAATCCTCCTGTCTCAACTTCCCCAGTACTGACATTACAGGTGTGCACCACCATGCCCAGTTTTGAGACCAGCGTGGTATGTGGTACCAGGGATTGAGCTTGGGTCCTTGAACTTGTCAGGCAGGTGCTTAGTACACTGAGCTGTCTCCCCAGCTCAAGAACCTATATTTTTTTAAAAGTCTTTTCTGTCTCTCTAGCAAATTGAAAAGCTATCACCTCATCCCAGAACTTCCATTTCTTGGCTAGCTTATTAGAAGTTAAAGACTTTATCAATTAACATATTATTTTTATGAGAAATAGTATTAGAGTCTAAGCCATCCGATAGACATCAAGTGGCAAAAGATAACTAGAACAGATAACTATATATTATTACTATTCCAAATTTGCTAATTGACTTTAAACAAATTTAATGCTAACATACACAGCATTAACCTTAGATTCACATCCTCTGTGAAATGAGTTCTAAATGATACCTGTTTTGGATTGCTATTGCGTGGGTTGAGAGAATCTCATAAGAGCTTTCTGGAGTCACAGCACATAAACCAACTAATGCTACTGTGAAATAGCTTTATTTAGGTCCTTGATGCTATGTAGAAGACTAAAGACAGTAGGAAAATATAGAATTCAAATGGAAGTTTATTTTTTGCTAAATTTATGAGTATCATACTTACATTAAGGTCACAATAAAGTGTCTGAATGAGTGCTTAATATCTATCTAAATGATTTTATAACATAAACCACAGTATTCTACTAATTTGTATGATGATGACTTCAAGCATCTTATCTGTGGCTGGCATCTCTCCAATATATAAATTCAGAATAAACATAAAATAAATGATGAATTACCTTATTTTTTATTCAAGATGGCCAAATGCTACTTTTTATTTATACAGGAAGAAGTTATTCAAAGGAATCCATTTTCACACACAATTTTTTAATCACTCCAAAGCAATGTATCAGTCAGGAAGAAGACTCAGCAGCACAGTTTTCTATCTGGGGAGACATTTCTCCTTTGCTAAGGTCCATGGAAAATTCAGCAGAGCCATCCCTGTGTTACCACATGAGGAACTGGTAGCGAGGTCCCTTAGTGAACACCTAAGAGTCAACTCCCGTTGGAGAAGGTCTAGCAGTGTGTGCCACCTTAGTGACATTGGCATGAAAAATTGGTGCTATTTTAGCACCAATTATCCTTTTTCAAAGGATAATAAGGTAGAAGTTTCGAGAAAGGAAAAACATGTAAATAGTAGATCAAGGATTTTGCTTAGGCCTTTTTTTCACATTATAGTGTATGTCAGTTTTGTTTCTCAAAATTCATTTTCAAATACAGGAAATAAACCAACTGGGACTGTCAGTACTAGTGGTACAACTGAGCTGTTTATTCACGACATAGGATTGTAGTGTATTAGATGAAAAGTTATGCTCTTACTTCAATTAAATGGAACTTGCCTTTAACCACTTTTCTTCTCCACCTAACTCAAGCTCCCATAATGCATTGGTATTCCAAAAATACACATACTTATGCCTGATTCCTTTTGTTTCATTTCATTATTGTTCCAATTGTTAGACTCCTTTTCCAGTTCATGCAATTTTTCTCAATTGATTATGCAATCATTGAAGTGGCAAATTCAAACTCACCTACTCTCTGGCTGATTGCAAAGTATTCATAAAACGGGTCTAAAGAAAGGTTATGTCTGAAAGAAAAACAATTACAGCTTTCATTCATTATGGTCTATTATAGTGGTTAGACTCCTTGTTTCAGAAGGGCAGAACAGGGCTCGTGGGGGTGGGGGGACTGCAACAGTGGGTTCACACAGAGTGCCCACCTTGGAACGAATTTGCCTGTCTTCTGAAAGGTGTTTTATAGAGGAAAATGATGATATACACCAAGAGCAGCCCACTGATGGACTAGGAAAATTCCTTTCTAAAACAGAAAAAAGAAAATGATGCAGAATTTCCTAAGAGAAGGCACATGTTTCTTGATTTAAAAGTGTTACCTTGAGAATATACTGAGTAATTGTAATAAGCAATGGGGACTTTTTTGTGGGGGAAGGATCTACAGGGTGTTCAGGGACTCACTACTTAATCGGACTTGTAGTGTTCCGCCTGTTTACAGCCTCCTGAGAGCTGGGGTTACATGTATCTGCCACCAGATCCATTCTCAACTGCCATCTCAGTGTACCCCAGGGGTGAAGGCCAGCATGGCAGGCCTGAGGATCAAAGCCCTGACCGCTGTGCCTGCTTGTAGGTACTTTACTCTGCTGAGCTGTTTGGTGTTTATTTTAAAGAAATCATAGGATCTTGCTACGTAGTTCAGGCTGGCTTTGCCTTCACTGCATGGTTCAGGCTGGCCTCAAACTCACAGCAATCTTTCTGCTGCAGCCTCCCCAAATAACAAAATCCCCACTGCTTATTAGAATTGTCCAGTATACTGTCAAATAGCATTTAAATCAATAAGCATTATGTTCCTTGGGGCTGGCGAATTAGCTCAGGGACCTAAAGCATCTGTTTAGGCAAGCTGAGGCAACCGCAGGGACTTTGGTTCAATCCCTGGCACCACATGCTGTGCTAGTCCCACCCCCCAGGACAGGCTGAGTAGGACATAACAGAAAGAAAGGAAGAAAGAAAGAAAGAAAGAAAGAAAGAAAGAAAGAAAGAAAGAAAGAAAGCTAAAAAATTATGTTTCTTTTCTTAGGATTTATTTTTGTTTTTGTTTTCTTAGATGAGCTCTTGGCTGGCCTCATGCTCACTATGTAGCCCAGCCTGGCATCAAACCAAGAGCAATCTTCCTGCCTCAGCTTCCCAAATGTTGGGAGTACAGGCATGAAACACCACACCCAGCTCCAGCAATAGGATTTTTGAGCCTCAGTTTCCTCATTTATAAAATGGAAATATTAATAAAACCCACCATATTGAAATAGAGCATAGTAGATAATGCAATAACACACCCCGATATATTGAAATTCTACTCAAATGTTTGGTAACAACATTCCCTTAGATGCTGCTAAGGAAACACTTGGGTGTTTTCAATTGTTTAAGATAGATATTGGCCCCTTTTCATTGCTATTGATTTCCCTTGGGAATAGAAAGAGTTGACACCATACAACCCCAGTGGAGTAAAAGAAGAGAGGGAGGCATTGATGCATACCCCAAGATCTTCACACTATGTGCATATTGTGATTTGCAGGCCTTGTAAACATTGCTTAATTAAGTAGCTTGTTAAGTTTCTGCACTAATGCTC
This sequence comes from Capromys pilorides, assembly GCA_004027915.1. Lineage (NCBI taxonomy): Eukaryota > Metazoa > Chordata > Mammalia > Rodentia > Capromyidae > Capromys > Capromys pilorides. The sequence continues at coordinate 9,785 of PVKN010033671.1, forward strand.
ATGTCATTCCTGTAGAAAGTGCACACTGGAGGAAAGGAATGTACTTGGTCACACTCATTTTGATAGGTTTACAGCAGTAGTGGGGAACCTATGGTCCAAGTTCTGCAGCGGGCTGCTTATATCACTGAAAGCTTGAGAAGATTCACCATCACTGATGTAGAGAAATCAGCTACAATCAGTAGCTCTTTCCTTTTGAATCAGTTCATTCACTTTTAGCAGTGTCTACTGTACCCTTCAGATTTCATTTTTCTCTTTCAGGTTCTCACACTAATGAGATAATACAATGTTTGCACATGAGGGTGTGATTTGTTTCTCTTAAGAGTATGTTCTCTAGAGTTACTGAATGGAGAAGAAGGACAAGAGAGGAAGTGGGAGAAATAGATTTATCTATGTATGTAAGCAGGATGGTTTGGACAGCTTCTTTCCATAGACCACATTTCTGCTGGTCTGTGGAAAGAAGAAGTTAATGCTTTGATTTGTTTTGTCTCTTTTTTCAATTGTTTCTTCTTTTGCCTTAATGCCTTACACACCTCTTTCTTTTTCTTCTAATTTTCCATGCATATATCTAGTAATATGAATAACTGGTTGGAAGACAACACTATATATTAGAACAAATACTATAAAATTCATATTACTTTGTTAAGTGTAATTTTTTGTTTTGATTCTAATTTGTACTCTCTTTAAATATATATATATATATATATATATTTCAAAAAAGGAAAGCAGCCACAAGGAACAATGATAGAGTCAAATAAGTTGCATAAGTACAGTCTTGTGTTATCCACCTCAGGTAGAATGGGGTTAATTAATTAATACGGGGCATGTACAATAGCAGATTGCTAAATAACTCAATGAAAAAATTCAGGCAATTTTCAATTGCTGAGACTATAGTGAATGATCAGTGTGACTAATTTGTCTCCTGTGATTTGACTGATAGTTTTAAATGGAAGTGATCAGCAATTTGGTCATATTGATTCCACCTATTGCTACAGGTAGGAATAAGAAATCCCAAGACTTTGGAAGGGTTGTAACACAGTTTTCTTTATAGCGAAATAGAAGAATCTCAAAATCTCTCCACTGGAATTTCTCTCTAGATCAACTAGTTCTAAGTTCTAATCACAATGGGGAAATCAGGGCCTGGAAGATAGCTCAGGGACTGAAGTGTCTGCTGAGGCAAGCACAAGGACTGCAGTTTGATTCCCAGCACCACATGCCACAGCAGCCCCACCCCAAGGGTGTGCTGAGCCAGCCAACAAGCCTAGGCCTGGTGGCGCATGCCTGTAATCCCAGCACTGGGGAGGCTGAAAGCAGGAAGGTCTCCACGACTAGTCTGAGCTGCATAGTGAGACCCCGCAACAACTACATATGTTAAAAACAAAACAAAGCAAAACCAAAACAATGGGGAAGTAAAAAAACTGTGTTGATAGAAATAGGCAGATCAGGGATCAGAGAGGAAGGATAACAGACAAACAGCTGCCACTATTCTTTGTGACAGAGCTGATGTCCACACTGGCAGCACGCGGCCACTCTGAGACCAGGACACTGCGAAATCAAGCGATAGGAAATATAGTCAGTACAAATGACGATTTCCAAACCAGAAGGTATTTTGAGAAGAAGAAATTCACTTTCCTTTTTCCTATTTGTGCTTCATAAGTACTGTAAAATATTTTAAAATATGTATCCCAGAATTGTGCTTTCTTATTTAGAAGCAGGAGCCAACAACAATAGATAAATTCTGTCATGTTCCTTTCGGTCCCCTTGCTTCCCTGTTCGAGCTTATCCCAGTAAAGGTAGCTATAGATAAGTGAGTCGACTGAATTATAAATGACAACCCATAGTGTGTCCTGGTTGTAGGAACCATTCCTGGAGTCCACTCACTATTTCAGCTGGACTGTGTCACTCTTTTCAGAGGACTGCTTCTCTAAAATTTATGTTACACCACCATTGCAGTTGTCAGTGGAGTTTGCACATCAGACTCCTAATACATCATAGCCCACGTCAGTTAGATGTGAATCCACTGGTGTCTGAACCAACAAAAGAGCTGCATAACTTTGAATGAAGTGTTAGTGCAGAAAGAGCATGTAAAATGAATGCATGTAATCTTTATTTTAGGTGTATTGCTGCCCTTACAAAGAAATATTATCACAGACATGGTCCAACAGTGATGTTGAAGAGGTTGTGTGTTATTTTCTTTTTTCGTCTAT
>PVKN010033672.1:0-11989 GCA_004027915.1 Capromys pilorides
TGTATTTTTTCATTCAATCATTTGGATACAAAATTGAGCTTCAGTTACACAGCCAAAACAAGACGTAAGCATCAGAGTATAAACAGAAAATCTCCTTTATCTTTCCATCCAACTATAATTCATTTTATCAAACATTTTATCAAAATTCCTGCCCCAAATATGAAAAAGCTACACCAGTTATTAGGAAAAAATAATAACTAAGCTGTTTGGTAGTGTTAAAAACAGCTAGAGAGGCTTTAAAGTGTAACTCAGCGGCAGAGCACCTGTCTGACAGGCCCAAGGCACAAGGCAGTGAGTTCATTCCATTCCGATTTTCAAAACAGAACAAAAAGCAAACAAACAACCCAAAGAACCCCACAAGTATTGCCAAGTACAAATGTATATAGTTTTATGCAAAAGCTGCCATATCAGAAGAACTGTACTTCCATTTGTGACTGAACAGAATGCCTGCAGATTTATAGGGATACAAAGCTAAAACTTATGTTGTCTCCTTTGATGGTTTTAATTCTTTACTTTACTTGAATAATTGCTTAAGCACTGACACAAGCATTTTAATGTACTACTATTAATGTTTTAAAGTCAGCATTAATTTGAAGGTTGCTGTCTGTTTTGGGTTATTGGTTCTAGGTCAAATTAATAGCCAGTTCTACTTTTAGAGAGTCAAACAATGATTTCATTTTCTCCAGCAGGTTGCCCCAGAAAGTAAAATTCTCTTTCCATTCAAAGCTGCCCAGAACTAGTGAATGGTTTCATCTAGCCATGAGGAGGGGAGAGGATGAAACCAGCAATCCTACCCAAAGTCTAGACTCGAGCTCAGAAATAATAGGGAAAAAGATCTTGCATTAACTCTCTGAGGACTACCCACTGAAAAATTCATTGCAACTGAAGTACAGAAATGTATTAACTTGCCTGGCCTAGAGACAATTCACAGTATGTATTTTCTCAATGCAATTGTTCAAATTTGCTTGAATAAAATTTTGTAGTACCAAGTACTAATAATTGACATAAGAAATGATTTACTTAACACATGTTGATGTAAAGATTAAATTTTTTAAAGTTAGTTCATCGCTTTCAAATATTCCTGATGCATGTTCTTTAATTTGAACAGTATCTTCATGAAAGCCAGTATAAGGAGCTCTTTCCCCAAATCTTTAGCATATGTAGCACTGAGCTTCGAGGTCATTATTCAGAGCAGCCTTAGGCACCTCTAGCCACAACAGTAAACAAATGCCAAATGTCTCCAGTTTTACCCTGAATACGAGGCTGGCAGATCCAGTTTATCACAGGCAGTGATATGTAGAATATAGTGCTTATGGATTATCAAGAGTTTCACCCTAAAACTCACCCAGATTTCTAAAATATTCTATTGTCCCAAACATAGATTGTCAAGAATCTGTTTCTTAATTTAAATTTAAACTTAATTTAAATTTGGAAAAACTTCACCAATTAATTACATGTTGACAGAAGATGCTTTGATAATCGCAGCAACTGACTAGATCTTTAAATACATGGCATAAACTGTAAATCTGTGCTAAATTAGCAACGTTGCAGCACTTAAAACTTAAGAAAATGAAAAGCAACCAAATGTTAATCCTTGCTAAGTTCAAAGTGAAAAATCATTTGTCAAGTGTTGTTTTGAAGTCGAAAGTACTGTGAAACAAGCAGCCTATAAATTAATATTTAGAAAATTTATTTTCAAGACTATTTTGTGCAAACCAGATTTTCTTTGTCTTTTCTTTGTTTCTTTTTCTTCTCTTTCTTTCTTTCTTTCTTTTTTTGTACTTAGTACAGGAACTACAGGGTCTACATGGTCTCACTATGTAGATTGGACTCACAGTGATCCTCCTATTTTCAGTCTCCCGAGCACTGGGATTACAGACGTGTCACCAGGCCTAGTCTCAGTCACTGTCACAGGGCACCCTAGGGGCAGGGCCAGCATGCACACAGGAGATTGAACCTCAGCTTCTGAGGATTTTCATACTCATCTTGTAGTAATAAATAGTACAACTCAACTTTGGTTTTCCATTTGCTTTTCTTTTATCAATATATTGTGATACATAGCCTTGCATACACGATTTCATGATTTACACAGTGCAAGTGGATCTATTTGTTGGCTAGAGACCAATTTAATAACCACTGAGGCAAGCAGTTATTGCCTGCATAAAAGGAAATCTGTGGTTTCCTTTTTTAAGTCATTGAGTTTTAATGTCCATCAAAAAGCCTGTTATTGCAATGAATTATTTAGCCATTTCAGTCCAGCACATATTTTTAATGCTTCAGGCATGAATTTAAAGCTGCAAAATAAGCCTAAAGTTTTTCACAGCGCCAAGGACTAGGATCATCATTAATACAAAAAAGTAGTTTTGCCTAGTTGTGACTACTATTTAAAATAACTTTGGAAGGAGCATTATCTGAACAATTTAGAAAAGAAAGATTGGAGTGTCGGATACGCCAAAAGCAGTTCACCAGAAAGACTCCTAAGACATACCTCCAAAGATAATAAAACACGTACAAGAACCTTTTAAATAAATGAAAGGTCAATAGACTTGGAGATGTCGGGTGTCATTTCCTCTGTTTGTCCCTTGGTGGAGTTCTTGAGTCGCTTTCTCCCTTTCCGTCCAACTGTTCTATTTCTTCCCAGAACTGGCTATCACGTTTACTGTATTTAACCTTTTTTCTCGAATTATTGTGAATAATACAGCGTCTATTCTAAATGAAAGCCCCCCCTGAGATCCTATCGCTGCCACTATTTCTTTGTGTTCTTACCCATAAACTTTTGTTGCCCTTACTTCTATCCTTTTGTGCTGTGGTTTAAGCTACATCAAGAACCCTGAATGCTATTTTTCAGCTCAGTCGTTGAAATTTCTTAACTGCAAAGCAATTCTAAGCAATACGAGCTAGTAGGTAAATTTTTAAAAGGAAAAAATTACCTAATATTGTAAGTTTATGATAGGACATTTGGCATACCTAAGGAATTATCAGTCAAGTTTTTATTAAATGTATGCTGGCATAAAGTGTGTTTCAATCAATCTCATGTTTTACATCTTGGTTGCAAAGGGATACTTCTTTTTACTGTCCTGTGAAAAGCTAACAAAGAATAACAGAAATCCCAAATGCTTCCACATTCCCTGGAGCATTTGGCTGCCTGCACGCTCTGACGTCCTAACGCTCTGATCAATGTAGGCTTAGGACACTGCGCACATTTTCCTCCTCAGTCCTGGCCACCAAAGCAGCAGCAGCAGCAGTAAGCTCTTTAATTTATTGCAACCGGTTACACTTTCGATCCCATTTCCTTCAGAACCCTTGCTTCTCAGGTTGAGAAGATAAATGCAGCTTCGGGTCTGAGCAGCCGGGCGGGGCTGGTGGGTGGGCGCAAAGCCGGATATCGTATTCCCTTGCTGGGGCGGGGGTGGGGGGATTAAATCCCTCGGCTCCATTTAATGAAATTGCTGAGCACTTGTGACACTGGCTGCGGAAATGGGGCGGGGGTGGGGAAGACCGATTCTCGCCTCCAGCTCCCCTCCGCCCGCAGAGGAGGTGGAGTGAAGGGGTCCACGACGGGGGGGGGGGGGGGGGGGGGGGGGGGGGCCTCGCAGTCCTTGCTCGCTGGCGCGCCGCGAGGGCTCCTCTCGCCTCCCTTCCCCGCCTGCTCTCCAAGAACGCGTCCCCGGGCAAAGCCGCGGTCACTTCCCGGATGCTCCGGCGGAAAGGTCGGAGTCCCGGGCGACCGGGGGAGGAGCGCAGTCCGGAGGCTCCGAGGCCCGGGCGGTCTGGCCGGGCTGCTCGCCATGCAGCACACGTCGGACCCATTTCCCACGCCGGCGGGGCTCGGCGGCGGGGTTGGTGAGGCTCCGAGTGAGGAGGGCGGGCTAGTGACTACCTCCCGCTTGCAGGGGAAACCACTCCACTGTGAAGGGCACGCTGCTCCCCTCCCCCTGCCGTCCTGGGAGAGCTGCGCCGCCGCGCGCGAGGTGAAAGCCGCCCCCTCGGCGCTCCCCGCCCGAGCGTGCGCCGGGCCAGCGCGCGGCTGAACGGAGGGCGGTCGCTGCAGACCCAGAGGGGTTTCTCGAAGTTTACGGTCTGGAGAGAGAAGAGGGAGTGCACGACGTCCCTGCCCACGCGGCTGCCTAAAGTTTGCAAAATTTTAGGAAAGGCGGCGACCAGAGAGCGCTGCACCATCTTGCCGAGCATCGGAATGCTCGGCTCTGAGCCTCTGAGCTCAGACCGACTTCCCCTTCTCTCTCCGGGACCGGGGTAGGAGGATATAAGGCACTGGGAGAAACCCGTGCTCCCACCAGATGTCGGGGAGATTTGGCGTTACCGCCGCTCGGCCAGCTGCGAGGGCGCTGCGGCGCCCGCCCCCGCCCCCGGCTGGAGACTGCGGCGGTGCGCACTGAGCCTGCGCGCCGGGCTTTCTCGCTGATGCTGCAGATACCGAGCCGGGAGACTCGGGTGGCGGCCGCGGGAGGGCTGGGGGGGAAGGCCGGACACCGCTCCTGGAAGGACGCTTTAACGGACTGGAAAATACTTGCCAGCTTCCTGCCGTTGGCCACACACTGCCTTGCTCCGCGTTTCTGCAACCCTCAGTAGGGAGAACCTGGGAGTCGCCGCCGCCGCCGCCTCCCTCTCCCGCCCGGTGTCTACTCGCGGTGCCCGCCCCAACAGCCGCGCTCTGCGTCTGCTCCTAGACTTCTCCGGTATTTGTCTTGCTTAAATCATTCTGCCTCCTCGCCGAGATCTTGTAGAGTGTGGGCACTGAGCGGATTTCTTTCCTCTTCTTTTCGCTTGAAATATTATTTTAAGGGGACATTTCTAGATTGGACACAATTGCCGAAAGCCAACAGTTTACCACAAACAGGCTGTTTTCCTTCTTTGAAATTATAAAAAATTGTCCCCAAATATTTCTTGTCCGCCCCAATCCTCTTCAGGTTGCCGTAAACCGTCTTCTCATAAACAACCGCGGAAATAAATGAGTGGATGGTTCCAGCCCATCAGGCGCAAGCCGACCTGAGATCCTATGAGACCCGCTGCGGGGGTCTCGATCGAAACCTGGAGAAGCCTCGCGTAGAGGGACAGTGGAGACGAGCGAGTGGCGCAGAGTCAGGAGAAGGAGAGCAAAGAAGCGAGGGACACTTGGTACACAAACTTGCCATTAAAGTTTATTTCCCTTATATCCAGATAGGTGACGCTACACTTTGCCAGTTACTAAAGGCTGCGGGTTTCTGCTCAGAAACTAATACATAGGTTTCTCATCTGAGTGTTATTCCCAGACGTGCACACGGTCCACCCCGGTACTAGCACTACGACAGGAATGTCAAGCATTTAAACAAAGACTGGCATCTTCCTTACGCCACCCTAGCCCTGCAAAGTCTGAGCTCCCAAATAAGGATCCCTGCCCTTCCCGCTCAGGAGTTTGCTGTTTCCCATTCACCAACACAGTCTGCCACGTTTTTTTTTCTTTTTTTTTTTTCAAGAATATCAGCGTGGTCTGAACGCACTCAGGTCCACAACCTATTGATAGCAATGCTCTATCCCAAAGCTAAACTGCAAAGCTCAGCTTAGGGGAGAGGGAGGAGAACTGTATCCTCCGGTTCACTCCAAAGCTCTCGTTTACGCGCTGCGCGTCTGTCTGGGGAAAGGAAATTTGCCAGCCCAAGGGAGGGAAAGCTAGGCAGCCCCTTGTCGCCCGGAAAGGGCGGCGGAATTTTCGGAGGGCAGCGGGCTGGGCGTCGATGGGCCGATCCCGGGCGCCCTGGTAGCGGCCCTGCATCGAACGCTGGGCTTTCGGAACGTAGAGGCCGGCTGGTGAGCTCTCCGGTCCCGTCCTCTCCGCCTGCCTTCCTCCCTCTCGCTACCCGAGTGTGTAGTTGTAGCGGTTAGGCTGTTAGTGCCACCGCCGCAGCCGCGCCAGGAACAAGTCTGAGTCGGGAGCGGGCGAGCGAGCTTCCAGCGGCAGCCACCACTTTGGGCAAACTTGCGGGTATTGGGCTGCGGGTGTCAAGCCAGGGCTCCCCACTCGCGGTTCAGTGGACTGCGAGCCGCGGCATCCCGGGAGGCAGCGGGAGCGCCCGCTCCAGACTCTCCCAGGCGCGAAAGAGAACGAGACAACTGCGGAATTCACCCGCCGCGCCAGGGCACTTCCGAGACAACAGCCGACTGGCACTTTTTCTCCCCTTGGCAAACTGGATTTTTTTTTTTTTTTTTTTTTTTCTAAGCTACTTGGCAGCTGTCTCAGACTCCACCTCCTTCTCCTCCTCCTCCTCCACCCCCGCCCCAGTGCCTTTGGCTTTTCTTCGGAAATCCGGACGGAATTGGGCATCTTTGTTAATTGCCTTTGGGAGAGCCTGGCCGTTCGCTCGCGCCGGGCTAACGTCGCCTCTGCGGTGAGCCCGGCTCGATCCCCTTTGAACTGCAAAGGGATCAAGTTCAGCTCCAGTTGCCGGCTTAGGGACAGTGAGGCAGGCGAGAGACTGCTGGAGAGCGAGTGAGAGAGGGGGAAAGGGGAAAGGAGAGGAGGGAGGAGAGAGGGGGAGGGAGGAGAGCGAGGGAGGAGGAGGGAGGGGAGGGATCGAGAGAGCGGAGAGAGGCTGCAATCTCCTCCCTGAATCGCGCACGGCGCTGCAGATCCCAGTGCTCCGACACGCGGGCCGAATGCAGGTGAGGCAAGGCACGGACTCTGCGGCTGCGAACCTAAACTTGGGCACCGCGCGGGGCGCACGGTTCAGCCCTCGCCCCCGCGGGCGAAAGGCTGCAGCGGCTTCTGGCGGAGGCTTCCTGACTAATGACCTTGCGCAGAGTTGTTAAGAGAAAAAGACAAACCCGAGGAGCCCCCTCGGGTAGGTGAGGAGCGACCGACGCCGGGCGCCTGTCTCTGAAGATGGCTCGGGCTTCTCTTTGGCGCGCTGGGGAGACCCGGACGCGGACCGCGCGGTGACGCGAGTAGCCTTCCCCGCGCCGTGCCCGGAGCGACCTGCCGGAGATTTTTCCTTCTTCTTCTGTTGACTGGCTCCCCCGCCGCCCGAGAGGAGTCGGAGTTGAGACCGGCTTGTGGCGCACCGGAGCCTCGTGCAGGCGGCGGCTCCCGTTTCGCCTGGGCGCCCACAGCTGGAGCAGAGACTGCGTCTTGGAGTAAGCGGCTGCAGCGTGCGCCGGACTCCACTCGAGTGGCCGGAAGCTTTCCGGCGGGGCTGCAGGCGCGGAGGCTGCAGCTCGCTCCCCGCCGCTCCCGGCTCCTCCGGCCGCCTGCAGGACCGGCTCCAGCTCCGGCTCGCTCCGACAGTTAGGGGACCGCCGAGCCGCCGTTGCTCCTCCCGCTGCGGGGATGACTTTTGGGGGGCGGGGGGCGCCGAGCCCGCGGCGCGCAGTGTCCCGTGAACTGTGAGTACTGCGCCTGAACGGCGGCCGGCGAGCGGGCGATTAGCACCCATTGCATGAATGATGAAACAATAACTTTCGGAAGAAGCAGGAGGAGAAGAGAAAAAGAAGGACCTATCACTGCACACGCCCCTACTACGCGCCGCCCTTGCCCTCTCCCTCCCTCCCACTGCCCTCTCGGTTCCTCCGTTCCCTGGGAGAAGAGAGGACCGAGGGAGGGCGGGCGGCTAGCCCCGGAGCGGCGGGTGCCCAGGGCGCCGTGGTCAGAAGGAGCAGTAGCAGCAGCAGCAGGAGAAGACGCTGAGGATGCGGACGGCGGGGTGGGCGCGCGGCCGGTGCCTGGGCTGCTGCCTCCTCCTGCCGCTCTGCCTCAGCCTGGCGGCCGCCAAGCAGCTCCTCCGGTACCGGCTGGCCGAGGAGGGTCCCGCCGACGTCCGGATCGGCAACGTCGCCTCGGACCTGGGCATCGTGACCGGCTCCGGGGAGGTGACTTTCAGCCTGGAGTCGGGCTCCGAGTACCTGAAGATCGACAACCTCACGGGCGAGCTGAGCACCAGCGAGCGGCGCATCGACCGCGAGAAGCTGCCCCAGTGTCAGATGATCTTCGACGAGAACGAGTGCTTCCTGGACTTCGAGGTGTCCGTGATCGGGCCCTCGCAGAGCTGGGTGGACTTGTTTGAGGGCCGGGTCATCGTGCTGGACATCAACGACAACACGCCCACCTTCCCGTCGCCCGTGCTGACGCTCACGGTGGAGGAGAACCGGCCGGTGGGCACGCTGTACCTGCTGCCCACCGCCACCGACCGCGACTTTGGCCGCAACGGCATCGAGCGCTACGAGCTGCTGCAGGAGCCCGGAGGCGGCGGCGGCGCCGAGGGCCGGCGCTCCTTGCCGGCCGACAGCGCCCCCTATCCCGGGGGCGGCGGGAACGCGGCGGGCGGCGGCGGCCCTGGAGGCTCCAAGCGGCGGCCGGAGGCGCAGGAGGGCGGCGGCGGGGGCAGCCCGGGCGGGCGCAGCAGCGTGTTCGAGCTGCAGGTGGCGGACACCCCGGACGGCGAGAAGCAGCCGCAGCTGATCGTGAAGGGGGCGCTGGACCGCGAGCAGCGCGACTCCTACGAGCTGACCCTGAGGGTGCGGGATGGCGGCGATCCCCCGAGGTCCTCGCAGGCCATCTTGCGGGTGCTCATCACCGACGTGAACGACAACAGCCCGCGCTTCGAGAAGAGCGTCTATGAGGCCGACCTGGCTGAGAATAGCGCCCCGGGGACCCCCATCCTGCAGCTGCGCGCTGCTGACCTGGATGTGGGGGTCAACGGGCAGATCGAATACGTGTTCGGGGCGGCCACCGAGTCCGTTCGGCGGCTGCTGCGCCTGGACGAGACGTCAGGCTGGCTCAGCGTCTTGCACCGCATCGACCGCGAGGAAGTGAACCAGCTGCGCTTCACAGTCATGGCCCGCGACCGCGGGCAGCCCCCCAAGACCGACAAGGCCACCGTGGTCCTCAACATCAAGGACGAAAACGATAACGTGCCGTCCATTGAAATCCGCAAGATCGGGCGCATCCCACTTAAGGACGGGGTGGCCAACGTGGCCGAGGATGTTCTGGTCGACACCCCCATCGCCCTGGTTCAGGTGTCGGACCGAGACCAGGGGGAGAATGGCGTGGTCACCTGCACCGTAGTGGGCGATGTACCCTTCCAACTCAAGCCGGCCAGCGATACAGAGGGCGACCAGAACAAGAAAAAGTACTTTCTGCATACTTCCGCGCCTCTGGACTATGAGACTACCCGGGAGTTCAACGTGGTCATCGTGGCGGTAGACTCGGGCAGCCCCAGCCTCTCCAGCAACAATTCCTTAGTTGTCAAAGTGGGAGACACTAATGACAACCCTCCTGTCTTTGGCCAGTCTGTGGTGGAGGTCTACTTCCCTGAGAATAACATCCCTGGTGAGAGGGTAGCCACTGTGCTGGCGACGGACGCTGACAGCGGGAAGAACGCAGAGATCGCTTATTCCCTGGACTCCGCGGTAATGGGGATCTTTGCTATTGATCCGGATTCTGGGGACATCCTTGTGAATACGGTGCTGGACCGAGAGCAGACTGACAGGTATGAGTTTAAAGTTAATGCCAAAGACAAAGGCATCCCTGTGCTTCAGGGCAGCACCACAGTAATTGTGCAGGTGGCTGATAAGAATGATAACGACCCTAAGTTTATGCAGGACATCTTTACCTTTTATGTGAAAGAAAACTTACAACCCAACAGCCCCGTGGGAATGGTCACCGTGATGGACGCTGACAAAGGACGGAATGCAGAGATGAGCCTGTACATAGAGGAGAACAGTGACATTTTTTCTATCGAAAATGATACAGGGACCATTTATTCAACAATGTCTTTTGACCGGGAACATCAGACCACATACACTTTCAGAGTCAAGGCTGTGGATGGTGGAGACCCTCCCAGATCTGCCACTGCCACAGTCTCTCTTTTTGTGATGGATGAAAATGACAATGCTCCCACAGTTACTAGTCCCAAAAATGTGACTTATGTCTTACTGCCACCTTCCAGTAACGTCAGGACAGTTGTAACTACTGTGTTGGCAACGGACAGTGATGACGGCATCAATGCAGACCTGAACTACAGCATTGTGGGAGGGAATCCCTTCAAGCTGTTTGAGATTGATTCCACCAGTGGTGTGGTGTCTTTAGTGGGAAAACTTACACACAAGCATTATGGCCTGCACAGGTTGGTGGTACAAGTGAATGACAGTGGGCAGCCTTCCCAGTCCACCACTGCTCTGGTGCATGTGTTTGTCAACGAAAGTGTTTCTAACTCAACTGTGATCAACTCCCAGATAGCCAGAAGTTTGCATACCCCGCTCACCCAGGACATAGCAGGTGACCCAAGCTATGAAATTAGTAAACAGAGACTCAGTATTGTCATCGGGGTGGTTGCTGGCATTATGACAGTGATTCTAATCATTTTAATTGTTGTAATGGCAAGGTACTGCAGGTCCAAAAATAAAAATGGCTATGAAGCTGGCAAGAAAGATCATGAAGACTTTTTTACACCCCAGCAGCATGACAAATCTAAAAAGCCTAAAAAGGACAAGAAAAACAAAAAATCTAAGCAGCCACTCTATAGCAGCATTGTTACTGTAGAAGCTTCTAAGCCAAATGGACAGAGGTACGACAGTGTCAATGAGAAGCTGTCAGACAGCCCAAGCATGGGCCGCTACCGATCTGTGAACGGGGGCCCTGGCAGTCCTGACCTGGCGAGGCATTACAAATCCAGTTCCCCTTTGCCAACTGTCCAGCTACACCCCCAGTCACCCACTGCAGGAAAAAAACACCAGGCTGTACAAGATCTGCCACCAGCCAACACATTTGTGGGAGCAGGGGACAACATTTCAATTGGATCAGATCACTGCTCTGAGTACAGCTGTCAAACCAATAACAAGTACAGCAAACAGGTAAGATTCGTTCCAAATATCTTCAGTTATCCCAGAGAGGGCTGGAAACTGAGGCAGATCGTCTTCTGTACTGTTGAGTCTTTTCCTTCTAAAGGTTGTTATGTAAAATTTAGCAGCAGGACTTTAGTATAACACCATTAACAGCGCAGAGGCCTTCCATGAGAAGAGTCTAACTGTGGTTTGCAGGTGAGATCTAATGTTCACTAAGCCACTAAAGGCAGCATTCAGAGTAGACAGTGTTTTGCAATTCTTTTTTGCACTTGGAAGCCCTAATTCCTTTTACATTCGCAGTTTACAGGATAAATATGTGTACACTGTTTGGATAGTTTTAAGTGGATAATTGCATTTGAGACTGAAATTTTCTGAAGTTACTACTGGTGTCTATGCAAATTGGACACTATAGAAGTGTTAGCTGTGCTTTACATCATGCAGGATTTTACAAATAAGCAGATGCTGATTGATGCAAATGTAGCACAACTCTGAGCTATGGAAACACTGACTCATTTGACAAAAATACTGGCTTAAAATATTTACTGATGTGTGAATGTTGTGGAAAGCTGCATTTTATACTTTATAAGCATAGGTATCTGTAGCAGTTATGCTCTGATGACATGCAATCAGCAGTTGCATTCTTTCTCTTCAGTATCAAAAGGTTACAACCAAAAATAAGCTGCATAGGATATTATTAATATCTGTTATAATATCTGTTATTTAATCCAAGAAATTAAATTGATCATAATTATATATTGTGCGCAAGACTAGTTTGATATGCTTTGCTATGCACTTTGAATATAAAGGTTATGTGCAGAATTTAGCAAGTTGTTTCTTGATAAAATGTAGAAACAGTGAAACAATGTACATTCTGAGGGAAACTTCAGCAAATGAAAATTTTATCTTGCAAACTTTTGCTTTTGCATATAGAATACAATGTACTTTTTATCCTTACAAAAGTTTGAAACACAACAAATGGAACCTTTTAGAAACTGCTCGAATACTGCAGCAAACTCTACTAATAAAATACCACCTATTTGTTATTGCCAGAACTCATCTAAAGAAACAGTTATGACTGTCCAAAGATATCAAATAATGGATTTTCTATTGAATGTGTTTTGCGTGTGGAATTGTGTAACCCTTCAAAAACTGAGGA
>PVKN010033673.1:0-11988 GCA_004027915.1 Capromys pilorides
AAGGTGGGAGTGTGTATGACAGCAGATGTTGATGGTTTTCCCAGTCACCGTTGAAGGGGATTCCTGATAATGAGCAGGAGACGAAAGATATCGTGAACCATGACCAACCCCTTGAGAAATTTCCATTTCAATTTCTTGGTTCTGTTATTGTAATTTTTCTTGAAAAAATGAAAGTTTAAAAATAGACATATAACATCAATAACAACAATAATATATTTCTTCATAGAGCTACATCCAGTACTACAGGGAATATATTTTAAAGACATCACTAAAGCATTTATCTAGCTTTAACTGCCTCATCAAAGAATATTATTTTTAAAAAGAAGCTTCATAAAGATGTATGAATATATAGACCTATGATTATTCAAAAAATTGTACAAATCAAAATAAATTTGCCAGAGCAATTTAAAATAATTAACCTTTGACAAACCTTCCTCTCTGGTAATGGAATAGTAACTATATGAATAAAAGATAAGTCATGACATTCAATGAATTACAATATTCATCCCATAAATTACTTGATATAATAGCTCTATAGTCTACATTTTTATAACACTAAAATGTCCCAAACACTAAAGAACCCATTCATTTCCAGTGTGTGGTTTGCAGATAGGTTGGGTAATTTCTTTTCCTTTCTCTAGATATCCTTCAATAAAAGTCTTTACTATTTTTTCCCAAATATACCTTCTGTCAGTCTGACAACTGTTTCTGCAGTACATATACCTGGTAGAATGGAGGCTCATGCTCAGAGCCCTGAATAGCTCATGAAAATAAATGTTAACCTGATTTGCAAGGTAAGTAGGGACTAGCTGTGGACTAGAGCTGTCACCTGGCTGATCACATTTAAGATACAGTGGTCAATCTCTTGCACAGACTAGGACACCATTGGGCATGTTGTTTCTGTCCCCATTTCCTTGAGCTTAAAAAGCTTTTCCAGAGTAAACTGAATCTATCTTTGATGACTATAGATTATGCAGGCCATAGAGCAAAGGACTGGTGCTTCGTAAGTGTAATTAAGAAGTTTCACTGGGGTGTACCAGCCTCAGGATGGCCAAAGGGATGCAACGGTGCCCGACATTGCAGTTTAAACAAAGAATGGAAATTTACAACATGAAGATGTCTCCTGAGAAATGTACACACTGCTGCCTGTCCATTAAATACAAGATTTACTAAGCATCCGGCACTGACCAATTGGTTTTTTAAAAAATCAAATAAACAAAATGGAGCATTAAAGCACTACTACTTTTTGGTTCCATACGTGTAGCAGCCCAGTGTCTTCTAAGGCACTTGCATCACAGAATATATCTATACTAACACACCATTTAAAATGTCATTATTCCTGAGTCATGGTTTGAATTCAGTTTTATCATAATGAAAAGGACATTTATTGAGTACTTGCCATGTATTAGTTATTGGCTTAGGTCTGACAAATATATTCATTTTTTCACAACTCATAAATTAGGTTCTGTTTCGATTCCTGTTGTTCATGAAGGAGTTGAAGCTTAGTGTCTCTGTGATTGGCCTAATGTAACACTGGCCTTTTAACACTTACATTGTGATTCTCCTAGGAAGACCACGCCTCCTGGTACCAAGCTCAGAACCTCTTCAGGGAAAGGATTATCTGTTTCCTAATTCCAGGCATAGAGTTACAGCATAGATAGTGGCAGTCATAACTCCAGAGCTGTGGCCCGTTTTGTTTTCCTTTGCAGTCCAAGTCACAGGAACAGAGACAGATGGAGCTCCTCTTCACTGCAGACCTCCAAGTTGGTCCTGGTGCTGCAGAACTCCACCTGAGCTGTGTACCAGGCTCACTCAGGTGTTAGCCTTCACGCAATGTACTGATTTGAGCCACAGCTGTCATTTAGCTGTATGAAAATAGAGGATCTGTGGAAAATAAAAGAGACCACTAATTCACAGCCAAAATTATTTCTCTTTAGCTCGGGAGCTTACTGGGTAGTATCTTGTCTATGCAGTTATACGTATTTTTTTCTGTTGAATACATACAGAAAGATTTTGTTTCCTTGTTTGGGTTTTCATTCTCCTCCTCTTCCTTCTTCTCTGTCTTCTTGATGTTGTTTCTGAGACAGGACATTACTATTCAATGCATGGTTGTGAATACAGCTGTCTACAAATATCTCATAGAAAGAGTTCTGCAAATGTTCCTGAGATAAACACTACTCTGACTCAATTATTCTATAGTTTTAGTTGAAGCTCAGACCAAGATGTTTACCCACATTTGCCCCTCAAGTTAGTAGCACACACAAACATTCACATATGTGCATGTGTGCGTACAGGTAGATAGATAGATAGATAGACAGATAGATAGATAGATAGATAGACAGATAGATAGATAGAGACATAACCAAACCATAAAGTTTTACGAAATAATAAAATCTTAGTGCAGCATTCACTCAGCACAAGTTGTTCTACATCACTATGCTAGGAACTGAATACATTACCTATACCGTTTACCTCAAACTTATTTTGGGAGGAAAATCTTAGAGTAATGAAAACAGGTTTTATTTTCTTTTCACCCGTTATGCATTTTCTTTTTCCCCTAGTTTCTTAATTGTTGTCTTTTTTACTAATCTATACAGCATTATATTAGGCTTGATGTGGAAAAATATATCCCAGGCTATAGTGATAAATCAGTGATTTTTCAATGCAAGGTAACACAAACTTTTATGAGATGCTTCGGTTTTACATTTTCTTTTTGTTACTAGTTGGGCAGAACCAACAGGGACATTTCAATTTTTTTTAAAATTTTCATTTATGTGTTTGCTACAGAGTCTGACTACATAGCTTGGACTAAAAGTGATCCTTTTGTTTTCAGTCTCCCTAGCACAGAGATTACAGGCATGTGTCACCGTGCGTCACCATGCTCAGACTCTGTTGTGGGCTCAGTGCTCCCTGGTGGCAGGGATCAAATCCTGGTCCCTGTGCTTGCCAAAACAAGCACATAGTTCACTGAGCTATCTTGAACGCCCAACATTCCTATTAAAGTAAATTAATCTCTTTTTACTGTGACATACACAGTAAAAGAAAGACATTTTACACTGTCATATATAACATGCACATATACACAAATATTCACATATGTGCATGTGTGCATACATAGCCAAATCATAAGTGTTTATGAAATAATAAAAATTACAAATCTCATATCAAATATAATTTCATTAATATTTAAATGCAAGTTATGTCATGCTGCTGATTCTACTTTGTTTCATATTTTTCAAAAACTAAATAAAGTTCAATAACTTAGCCAAAACAGTTTGTGCAAATGTTTCAATTCTCTATTAATATTCTTATGAAAATACAGAAAGGTGAGGTGCCCTACAAACATTTCACTCTTTTTTTTTTTTTTGGCGGAACCAGGGATTCAACTCAGGCCCTTGCGCTGAACTGTCTCCCCATTCCCCCTGGCTTAGCTCTTGATTTTAGATTGTGTGATGTGGGCATTCCAATGCTAAAAGTACTGTGGGAGATCTTCCCCTGCCTTTTTTTCACTTCCACATTTCTTGAAGTATAATGATGTGAATAATTTGATTAATGACTCAGTATCTCTTTTATTTTCATCGTATGTATTAAACGTATATGTGGATCTATATTTTCCCTTAATCCTTTCCAGCTTCAAATGTGTGTGATTCTATAGGATTTTAAATTTGGTACCTGAGCACTTGTGAAAACAAAGTCTCCTCATATGTGTACTTTTCTTATACTAAAAATGTATGGAGTCACAAATGTATTTCTAATGCTCTTGAAGTGTCTCTAAATGTTGAAGGATGTAAAAGTGGGCATTATCAAAAGCGGGCATTATCAAATGCTAACTTTTACATTTGCATTCATATATGTTGTTTTTATGAGTCATTTTTATAGAATAAAAATGGATTGCTGCTGCTTTTGAAATTCTTCTGATTCCACACCAAATTCAATAGTTACATATTCTATTCTGTGCATTTTGGTTTAGGGAGGCTTAGCCACCATTGGGCTTCTGCACTCAAGAGAGACAGAGCTCCAGCTAGCTTTTTATTGTCATAATCTTCCAACTGCCATCCTTGGTGCAAGTGAATTGTGGAGGCAGTATGTTATGTACATTCACTGGAAATGCAGCAGTAGCATTTCTACTAAGTTTTATAAAAGGAATCTGGATAACATCCTGGAGAAAAACTAGGCTTTCATTGGTCACATAGCTCCATTGCCAAAAACATGAGTTGTTCTCATACTACCCCATATATAGCTATGTCAACATTGGAGATCTTGGGTTAGTGACACAAATGAATCTACTGAGGGAGCACGTTTGAACTATGATGTTCATTTGGATTTGACATAGAGCCTAGCCATCTTAGAAGGTTTGGAAAATCTTTCACCCTAAAGTAACTGGATTCAAGGTTTTGTAAAGCAGATTTTATATAGGACAAAGTCAGTGTGTTTATTTATATGACAAGAAATTACCTTATGCTTTAGGTTCTTTATGTGAAAAAGACCTGCATATGCTCTCCGCATAAGAAGCCCAACAAGAGCCAGCAGCTTGCTTGCTGGGTAGACTCTGAACTGCTGTAAGATAATCTTGCACATACATATAGGATACCATTGGACCAAGACCATTTATGTGTCCAAAAGAATTGGAATTCTCTTTGAGACAGAAAGTGAATGGAAGAAATGATATCTATCCTTCAATGCTATTACAAAGGTCATAATAGTAATACTAGCAGAAATTTGTAGAAATTTAGAAAAGCACTCCCTCAAAGAATAAAATAATAGCTATAATTCTCCTAGAAAGAGAATAAAATGCACTTGTTTTAATGTAGTATTCTAAGGGGCTTGGGAGATAGCTCAGTGGTCTAAGTGCCTCCCTGATAAGTGCAAGGACTCAAGTTGGATCCCCACTACAGCATGCTCTATGGGCCCTGGAAGTGTGGGTGCGCTATGTGGACCACTGAAATCAGGTATAGTGGTGCACCTGTAATCCCAATGCTGAGGAGTCTGAGATAAGAGGATCACTTTAAGTCTAAGCTGCATAGTGAGACCCTGTACTAGAGAAGAAAGAAAGAAAGAAAGAAAAGAAAGAAGAAGAAAGAAAGAAAGAAAGAAAGAAAGAAAGAAGAAAGAAAGAAAAAGAAAGAAAATTGCTACATTATTTTCATGCACATTCTTCTCCAAATGTGTGGCTCAATGTGAAATTCAGTTTCTTAAGAGGGGATGACAGAATTTACTTAACATCAGTAAAAGAAGCTCCAACAGACTTTCTATAGGATCTTATCCAGTTCATATGACTTGTAAGTTTTTCAAAATTCAATTCTACCTTGTCCATCTAAAACTTTGCTTTCTGTGGAGGAAGGAAACAAAAAACAATAATAATAACTAAAGCAGTGGTATTGTTGTTTGCAGTGTAATTCTTGGTAGCTTGCATTTCAGATCTATAGAATTAGGCTAGGCATGAGGCAGGAGCTGCAGATAGAGGTGGGGCATGGAAAGGGGGACAAGAGAGGTGTTTAGCTTTCATTTGCAAGCGTGATACCTGCTGCTTTGTTTATGGATCTTATGCTATTCATACAGTCTTTGCAATATTAATTTTTAATTTATGATGCTCATTAGGAGACACTTAAAACAGAACAATTATCATTTATCTTGATATATTATTTACTAGGACTGACCGTCATGGTTAGGAGCCCATGATTAGTGAAAGGGGCATCTAGAAAAGCTTCTAAAACATGATGGGATAAAAGGATTGGAGTTTAGGAAACAGTTGTCAGAACCTAAGGCCCAAAGTTCTGATGTTGAAGGGAAAACTGCACAATCCCTAATCAAGACTCAGGAGGCCCCTCCAAGATAAGCCTGGAATAGGACTTAATGAACCTGCAGGATCATATTAATGAGACTCTCTGTTAGGCCACCAGCTCATCAATTATTCATCCAGCTGCATTCCTGATACTTCGCTATCTTCCTCCTCCTTTTGCGTTGGTGTGATTACTTTTTTAACCCTCCATTTCCTCACCTAGAGTGTAAACAAAGCCTTCTGTTGCATAGTTCACTCTTTTTCTGTACAAACATCACCTCTTCTCAATACCCACTCAAGAGATCAAAGATGACAATGAAAGTCTGCTACAGAAGCAAAACTTCTGAGAGTGTCAGAGGACCAAGGCCTCTAACTTTGTGCTTCCGTAGGACTCAAGGCCTGTCTTCCTATTGTGCTTTTTGGCATGTGCCTTAATTATGCCTACTGTATATCTATTCCCCATTAGAGTGTGAGCTTCTAGAGAACGACTAATGAACAACAGATACTAAATAAGCAAATGAAGAGATGGATGGATATGGGTTCTCACACATGCCTAATACTAAATTCTACTAATTCACCATAAAAAGAATTATGGAATGGAGAACTAAGCATTGCCTATATATTTTAAAAGAAAATGAACAAAATAGACCTTTGTATTTACAATCTGAGTTATACAGGTAAAGATATATCTGCAAGTTAATGCAAAATATCTACATCAACATGGTACTCAGTTCTATGTATGATTATTTAGTATTTCTATTTAGAAATTAAAATCAGTCATATCATGAACCAAAATCAACTCTGAGGAACAAAATTGTGATTGAGCAAGTGAGAAGATTTCATTGAGCTTCCTCTATGATGGCCAATGACTTTATGTGTGAGTGAGTTTTAGAGTGGGACAGAGGCTAAATTCATACTCAGCTTATTAGCTGCTGTTTTGTCAAAGTCAACAAGATAATGAGGGAAGCCAGTTTCTTTGTCTCAGGAAGAGAAATGTGACTGTGTTTCTGACTACAGTCATGACCCCTGTAGACAGTGAGAAAGAAGGGCAAGAGCTAGAAGTATTTTTCATTCACCCTTGGTGTTATGATTTGTGTCTAGTTGTACCCCCAAAGCCTGATACAGTCATGAGTAGGGACTTCTAGAGTTTGAGATTAACTCATGATCCACTGGGACTATGGGTTTTAGTACTTCTGGAATTATGAGTGTGAGTGTTACTTCCAGCATGAGGTGGATAGACTGAATGTAATATAAGACAGACAAATATAGACTTCCTCTCTGTTGCCACTGTTGCTGTTCTGCTGCCATAAACTGCTACTCTCTGCCATGTGCCAGTCTGCCTTGGAGCCAGCCGAGTACTGACTGAAACCTCCAGTAACTGTAAGCTAAGTAAACCTTTCCCTCCTTCATTTTGGGTGTCAGGTATTTGTCCCAGCAATCAGAGAAGAGTAACTGAGACACTTGGCCAGACTGGAAGACAATCTACATGCAAGACAAATTTTGTCAAGATGAGGCAAAAGTAGTGGTTAGTTTGAGGAAATGTTTTGAGATGCTATCCCTTCCTGACATTCTCAATCTGTTACAGCTATTCGAGTACTAGAAAACAGAGCAAGGATCCAAATTTTCAAAAAGAAAAACATAAAGAAATCAGTATATGTGGGCTTAATTCCTCAGCTACCTTGGAATTGATCTATTCTTGCATGTTAACTTTCATCTTATTTCAGTTCAATTTTATATGTTAAATACAGAATCATTCTTCTGGGCCTTGGAGGATTTTAATTTTGACAGTTTGTATAAACCGTGGGCACTCAGTCCAACTTTGACCTTCCTCCCAGGAGCAACAGGATGCTCTCAGGGGT
Organism: Capromys pilorides; assembly: GCA_004027915.1. Taxonomy (NCBI): domain Eukaryota; kingdom Metazoa; phylum Chordata; class Mammalia; order Rodentia; family Capromyidae; genus Capromys; species Capromys pilorides. Next base: position 7,639 of record PVKN010033673.1, read on the forward strand.
CCAGGGTCTATAGGTTCCTTCTACATTATCTACTGCCCCTGACCTCTTCATCAAAGCAGGATGCATCCTTCTGAAAACACAGCTTTAGTTTAGGAATTAGCAATTTTACATAGAAACCATCTTGATATTATTTAGTTTGACCTTTCTATTTTACAGATAAATAAAGTCCAAAGAAATCAAATGGATACCTAGACTCTCTCAGCTTGTTTGTGACAATAGTTAAGCATTTTGCCCCTAATTGGGTGTCCGACTCTCATTATGCACACGCACCTTGCAAGGCATGATCTTCACGTATAAACATGATTTTTTTTTGGTATTTTGACTATATCTAAAATTTTGTGAGATTTTTAAAATTATCTTTATTTTATAAATAGTGATGTTCATTTACTGAGATTACTATCACTAGTTAGGTGCTTAATCTTTGGTTTAAACATATAGCCTTCTGCCCTAGAAGTTTATACTCTTAAGTCACCGTGATGTTGGTAAGTTTTACCTTTCATCTTTGTATCTTCTTTTAGTTTCCAAATCAAAAATGCAAATCTTAAAGAGCTCAACCCTAATCTTATTTTTTTAGCTTTTCAGTGAGAGGGCTACAACAAAAAATGTATCAATAAAGTATCTATGTTGTGGACTTTCAATTTGTTTGATGCAGTATTAACAAAAATCTTGTAAAATTTGGTAGTGACCTTGTAAAAAATACACAGGTGAAAAAATAATGCAGTCTCTCTTGGATTTAAAAATTCATCAGCAGGATACTAACCAGGACAGAGACAGAAAAAGGAAGTGGAAGTCATTTTCTCTCCACGCTAGTTCCGTCAATGAAATTGACGATACATTTCAGAGGCCTGTTAAAAAATAGATATGGTCTAGATAGAGTGACCCACTTTACTGATATTTAGGCTATGACACTTAAGGCCTTATAAAAAAAGAGAAGGCCTTCCAATATATTGTAGTATACAGCAAAATGAGGTGGATTGTACTTGGTTTTTCTTTTTTTAAATTTTTAAAAATGTTTTTCTGTAGATGAGGTTTCACAACCAAAACTGAAAGGACTATATTCACAATGTGTGGTTTATGCATGTATATTTGTGTCTATTCTGTTACATATATGTACACAGTCAGATATCCACATTAGCTTAAATTTTGGCATGGCATAAATTTTCTTTTTTTCTGTAGGGAATCTTAAAGCCTGATGAGATCATTTTCCAGTGTCTTCAGAAAAGTCTGAGTTTACCACCTCCTTTTTAAAAATAGATTCTCATATTTCCTTGCATATTTTTCTTAAAATTAATTTTATCTTGGTCATAGAGTTATCGAGAGTGTCAAGTGTTTCTTCAAATAAACTATATAAGTAAGAAAAGAATACAAGAGGAAAAGAAAAGAAAGAAAGGAAATGAGAAGGAAAATACGAAACCTTTCCTTGAAATCAAACAGAGGTCATGAAATAATCTACATCTGAAAACCCAGTACCTGGAAGATGACACATGCTGAGTATTGGAACCTATGACCTGAGCCACTACAAAAGAAATAATATGTATATTACAGATGTGTCTCTGGATAATCTATAAAGGTTTTCAGCACCAATGATCAATTCTGTAAAAGTGATTATGTGCAAACTCATTAAATATGGAAATACTTTACTTGACTCTATGAATATTCTATAGCATGAGAATAATTTTTTTCTAGGTATTGTTTTCATCTTAAGATTTGAGAGGAATTAATTTAGAGCATATGGAAAACATTTCTGAGCTATGACGTGAGCCCAGGGGCCAAGGTGAGAAGCTATAATGTCTAATACCTAATTTACTGAGTATGGTACAGCGTTACCCCCAAAGTGGGCAATTCTGGCTTGATGTGCCTCAAAATAGGAATGGACTGGGACTAAGGTTATTATTTCTAGCTTTCCTATTCTGTGTTTCATACCTTGCATGATAAAGTCTGTCTGAAATGTACATGTGAGTGAAGGTAGAGTGTGACCATTAGACTGTAAGGGCAAAGAAATTTAAAATTTCTTTCAGATGAAAAACCCTGTTCTTGCTTCAGTTACACTTACTAAGAAATGAAATTTGTCAACTCTTATTTTTAGTCACTCACAAGGCATCATATTTGCAAAGTGCCATTTGTGATCATTCCCCTCAATACAGAGAAACGTCAATGCTAAATGTTCACTTAGGTTTCTCCTCTCAGCCCTTATGTCCTTGTCATATAAGGAGTAATGTTTGAGTAATAGTATTATTCTTTCCTCTCAGTTTTTTTCCTTACAAAATTCAGTTTTCCAGGCAGTTTCTAAAGGGAAAATTAAATCATGAGATGTACCATAGAAGAGGGCACCATGCTACTTTTAATATTAGCCTCTTCTAATCTGGATAAAGTCATCTAACTTTTCTTATTTTTTTTTTTTACCTAGGGAGAACTTTCCCCTTATTTTTAACATATATCTCTTTGTCTGCTAGGTCAGTAATTGACTTTGTCCCTTTTTTCATTTATTTCCCTGTCTCCTGGTTGTAGCATCTTCTCCCCAGAGTCTCAGGTTAGAAGTTTTCCTTTTGTGAAACCATGACAGGTGCCTAATTGAATGATGAATGTCCCTTTATTACTTCGTAATTGAACTGCCAGGTTTTTGATTGGTTTGTGGAAAAGCTCCCCCCTCATCAGGCACTGCAGGGGGCTCAGCAGTTGGCAGTCTGGTCCTACACTCCATCTGTCTAATCCCATCTAGTCCCTACTTGCTTTTTTGGGGGTGGTGGAGAGTTAGGGAACGAGAGGGAGGGAAGTCATAATAAATTATGCTAATTCGATGTGGCTCTGACAATGAGAGGATCGTATTGTTCCATGTATCTTGGGGGTAAATGCTTTAAGACATTTTGTCGTCATGGGTGCCTGGTCTGACAGGCCCACGATGAAGATTAATGGGCCTCACCTGAGTGACAGAACAGAGGATTGTGGGGAAGAGAGGGTCATTCATCATACTCTGACAGATGTCATTCAACCCGACAGCAGCTCTACCGTCACCCAGCTAGCAGTTCCATTTTTCTGCCAGTTAAGCCAGGAGTTTAATAACATCCCCAGAATTAAAACTCATTCTTTGTAGCAGGTCTGTCAGCTGAAAATAAGAAAATCAATTCTTCACATGTTATAGCACAGTTAACTGACGGGAGCTTTGACTGTAATTTAGTCTTTGGGTTGCATTTTAAGCTAAGAGATTTTTTTTGTTTTTTTTTTTTTTGGTAAGACAACATCTATTAAAATTTGCCCATGGTGCTAAGTTTGGTGTTATTATTGCAGGTGCAGCAAAGACATAGGCATTCATAACTGATGTCATCTTGCCTCCCTGCATTATGAAACATATTCCTGCACTGCCTGGGTCTGTCTTACTTCATCCTCATTAACAATGTTTACTGCTTCTCTCTTCATTAATATTGATCCCTCACCAACTACTAGGAATAATAAGACAGGCACTAATTTGAAGCATTTGGTGTCATTAAACTGTTTAGATTTCACATTTTAGGGATCCCAGAAGGTAGAGAAAATAATTCAGAGATTAACAAGAGTCAAACTTTGAATTTTACAGTTAACCTGACGCTTGATGACTTTCTAGTGGGTAAGCATGGTGGACTGCAAATCAAGGCTATGGATACTCTCCTTGTCCTCAGAAAGTGGAGCTTGTTTTTCTATCTCCACAAATCTAGGCTTTGGGTGCCTGTTATTAGTTGTGACCAATAGCATGTGGCAAAAGTGGTGCTGCAGCTTTGAAGCCTAAGGCTTAAAATCTTTACCTGCTCTGCTTTTACTTCCAATGGAATCTACACATCATGTAATATGCAGGTTGCCTTGCTACAAGGAGGTCCAACTGGTTACATAGAGCAAAAGAGGCTATATTTGTGATACACAGAAGTATCAAATGCATGAGTTGTGTGTTCTGGAATCTTCCAGCCCATTGAAGTTGTGAGCTGAATGGGACCACATGGAAGCTATCTTGGAAATTCTAATTCCAGCCAACGATCTGTGGAACAGAAGAACTTCCTTGCTGAGCATTGCCTGAATTTCTGATCCACAGAACTGTGGGCACATATGATGATTACAGTGCAAAACCATTGTTTGGGGGTAGTTTGTTATGTAGTAATGATGAGTAAAACAGAGAGAACAAGATCATGGTGGTACAGTACAAGAGAGCATGTTATATAGCTGTTTTCCTAAAATACTAATGTAGACTCATTTTAGTTTGGGATCCAAACCCTTCAAAAGCTTCACGGTTTGACTACCTTTACTTTCCTCTTCTCTCTTCCTTCCTTTCTTTCTCTCTCTTTCTTTCTTTCTTTCTTTCTTTTCTCCTCCTCCTCCTCCTCCTCC